>CM050170.1:96303485-96395985 GCA_027410445.1 Discoglossus pictus | reverse complement strand
GGTCCCAACTGTGTTTGTGGTTATTTTCCACATTCCGTTTTTTGTTTATATATATATATATATATATATATATATGTATATATATATATATATATATATATGTATATATATATATATATATATATATATATATATACATATATATATATATATATATATACATATATATATATATATATATATATATATATACATATATATATATATATATATATATATATATAGATGATTGAACTAAAGCTAGAAATTAAAATTTAAGTTTAATGAAATTTCTCTAAATTAGAAAAAATGTGCCGTTTAGCCTTTAGTCTTACATTTAATTAAAGGGTATCTATGTAACTTAATAAACAGGTGTTTAAATGGCCTCTGTATGAAATGCTTTAAAAAAGTGAGCTTATAATATTATAATGAATCAAATATCAAAAATGTACAAGGCTTCTATAAAGAGTATGATTTATTATTAAGATCATTTTAGTGCTAAATAGTATATGTGCTGTAAGAGAGAATGTAAGAATAGGAAAAGGTGAAGATCTTACACTATATAAAATACTTTTAATAAAAAATAATCAAAAAAATAAATTACTTTAGTGAGTAAAGTGCATTATGAGAAAGTTATTTCATTGATTTATATTAAGATTAACAAAGAGTGTATGTATGAGGTTTATAAAGGTTAATAAAGTGCTAAAGTTTTTCACAAAACAGACATGAGCTGTTTGTTTAAAGTGCTAATAAGTGCTTGTATAAAGGTGCTGAATATATCTTAGTAAATTAATCTAAAGCTTAATTTATAAAAATACTTTAGTAAATATTATTTAAAGTGCTAGTGCTGAGTGCTAGTGCTGAGAAATGTGAAGGGGATTACTATATTAGCCCATTTTAAATATTATTTAGTGTATAGCTAATCCTTATATATATATATATATTCTTCCCTAAATTAGGATAAATCGCTTAACTTCTAGTTATTAGTTGTAGACATCATAGATTGTATATATGGGCAATCCTCATATATTTGGAGACCAAAATTATAGGATACCCTTATTAAAAAATAAAAAACGTTTTTTTATTTGTGCAAGGACAGTAAATGTTTAAAAAAATGTATTAGGGAAGTGGCATTAAATGTTGGAACTGATGAGGCTTAGGTATTATAAATAAGGTATTTAAATTAATTCTATATCCTTTAAAAGTATGTGATATACTTGCTATCAGTAAGTTTATAGGTCGGTTACCCCTAAACAGGGAAAACTCACTACCAGCATCATAGAAAAAGTGACAGTCAAAAAAGAATCACACTGGAATAAATTTAGTACAATACCATCTCTTGCCCCATCGTCCACAGCTCCACAAGGATAGGTTAAAAACGGGGGTAAAATTTGCCTGACCGGTTTCGACAGAGGACTGTCTTTGTCAAAGGCTAGGAATAAACTAAATTGGATTCGGCAGGTTTTTATGCTGTGTATTGGTGTGTAGCATCATAAGAAGCGCGACTCGCGTCATCGACTTACGTGTAAGTAGATCATGTGGGTTCTGTGAGCCAATCCAAGTTTCCTTAGCTCCATCTTTATTGTCGCAGGCTTGTATAATGGACGCCATCTTAGATTTGCCGATTTACTCATGTGAACCTTTACATATAATTATTGATCTAGTCGTTCCTATTCACGATGACTGTGTTTGAACTTGCGCATTACATTATAATTTTAAAATTAGGCAGACTTCCAGTTCGATTTAATGCTATTTGGACTTTGATTATAAAGTAAAATGTAGTTAACTGAATATAAGGCGTATTGGACGCCATCTTTGTATGGGTGGCTTATATACGCCATCTTGGTTGTGGCGATTTCATCCATCATTTGTATACAAGTACTGTGCTTGTTTAATTGCACTCATAATGATTTCTTCTGAGATTGTACCTTGAGTGCTTTCTCTTATTATGGCAGGCTTCCTATTATTTTTAGTGAAGTTGTTGTTTAAACTTGGTTAAAGAGTTATGTATAATTAACCAGTCAGAATCGTCTTGTGCACCATCTTTATATTGGGTTACTTAATGATCTGTTAATAAAGTTGAGTCTATTGAGACGCCATCTTTGTTGAGGTTATCATAAGAGAGGCATTTTTTTGTATCTTTTTATTTACATGTGGTTGCTGTAGAGAATAAATCGCAAACTTAATCTTTCCATCTTAATTCTGAGCTTTTTTATCAACACACACACATTATATATATACAGTATATATATATATATATATATATATATATATACAGTTATATACACATATATATATATACACACACACATATATATATATATACTAGCGACTTTCCCGTCAAAAAATGACGGAATTGACATGTGTATGTTTGGAAAGTTGTTTAATTATTAATATCCGTATTTGACACTTCAGGAACCGTTTCTAAAAAATGAAGGTCAATAAAAGAAAGTGTTGAAATGCTGTTTGTCACACAATGTGAGTGTACTGTGTGCCTCAAGTAACTAAATTCCTCAAAAAGCAGAAATCTACATGACATAAAATAATAAAAACTAAAATCACCAAAAATAAAAAATGTACATTACAGAACCAAAAAAAGAAGCCTAAGTGACCAAAAATAAAAAAGTAACATTACAGAAACTAAAAAAATACATTACAACTTCCCGTCACTACAAATTTTTTTAAAAAATTACACACCTGAAAAAGAAATACATCTAATACATACATATAATACAATACAACAGAATTAAATAAACTAAAATACAACAGAATTAAATAAACTAAAATACAACACAATTAAATAAACTAAAATACAACACAATTAAATAAAATAAAATACAATACAATTAAATAAACTACAATACAACCCTATGTAATATACATGCCACGATATAATGTAATATGCATCCCACTATGTAATATACAATACTATCTAACAATACATCCCCCTATCTATGTAATATACAATACATGCGATCTATATATATATATAGCTACCCTAATTGTAAGCTGCAATAAAATAATTAAGGCCACTTACCTCTGAGATGTTTCTTCAGATCAGCAACCTACGGTAAAAAAGATTCCAAAAATTAATACAACACATTTACATGAAATACCTAAACATTGTAAACATTGTAAACATTGTAAACATTCTAAATATTCTAAATATTGTAAATATTATACTCACCTTTCCAGCATGTCCCGTTCCAGCATGTCACGTCCTCCATGTTCCGTCCGCCATGTTCCGTCGGCCATCTTTACTCCTGTCAAAAAAACACATTACATTAGTAAACATAAAGCAAAGTAAAATAAACACAATCTACATTATACTTACCTTTCCACGATGTCTCCGGCCTTCTCGTCTTCTACGGAAGCATCCGCGCCTTTAAAAAAATTTGAATGTAAAAAAAAAAAAAACAAAAAAAAACGACACACATCCGCCCTTGCGGATGTCTCCGATGCTAATGACCTTCCTATGGAGTGTTCCAGAGTAAAATTGGCAATGGTGGCTTCTGATTGGCTGAAAACGCTGTCTATCAGAATTCAGCCAATGAAAAGAGCCCATTTGTGAACCAATGAAAAAAGTATACACCCCAAAATACAACGCTGATTGGATAACACACCTTTCAATCTTTATTTGAACCAATCCTAAGGCTTTATTGCCATCAGCCGATCACAATGGAATATACCCCCACGTACTCATTGGTGAAGACATCTGCGCCTTCCCATTGGCTGTAATATTGATTGATTTTAACAGTAGCCAATGAGAATGCGCAAATCCTTCACCAATCAGTACGTGAGGGTGTATTCCATTGTGATTGGCTATTGTCAATGCAATCAATCAGAATGCGCAGAGGCTCCAACCAATCACCCTGTGGGGGTGTATTCCATTGTGATTGGTTGAAGGTATCTGCGCCTTATGATTGGTTTAAATAAAGATTGATAGGTGCATTATCCAATCAGAGTGGGATTTTAGGGTGTATCCCTTTCTGATTGACTCACACACTGGCGCCTCCTGATTGGGTGAATTTGATAGACAGCGTTTTCAACCAATCAGAAGGCGTCATTGCTTATTTTCTTCCGGAAAATTCTCCTGGAGCCTCATTTTTTTTTTTTTTACAGGGCGTGGCAGAAGAGGATCCGGAGGATATAATGTAGATTATGTTTATTTTATTTTGATGTATGTGTATTAATGTTGTGTTTTTTTTAACAGGTGCCGTGCCGGAGAAGGATTGAAAGAATGCCGGACGGGACATGGCGGAAACGTGAGTAGAATATTTAGAATATATAGAATGTATATAATGTATAGAATGTCTGGAATGTATATAGATAGCATAGGATGTATTGTATATTAAATTGTGTTATTTATTTAGATAGATTGGGGATGTATTATTATATAAATAGGATGTATATTATATTATGGTATTTATTTAGGTAGATTGGGTATGTATTATTATATAGATAGGATGTATATTATATTATGGTATTTATTTAGATAGATTGGGTATGTATTATTATATAGATAGGATGTATATTAGATTATGGTATTTAATTATGGTATTTATTTAGATAGATTGGGAATGTATTATTATATAGATAGGATGTATATTAGATTATGGTATTTATTTAGATAGATTGTGTAATGTACATTAGAAAGTGGTGTATTGTATTGTAATTGTATGTAATTGTATTGTAATTGTATGCATTTGTATTGTATGTATTTGTATTATATGTATTTCCTTTTCAGGTGTGTATTTTTTTTTTCTGTAGTGAGGGGGGGGGTGTAATGTTTTTTTTATTTTTCTGTAACGTTCCTTTTTTTTGTGACTTAGGTTTTTTTATTTTGTGTAATGTAATTTTTTTTTTTTGTGAGTTAGTTTTTTATTTCATGTGATGTAGATTTTTTTTTGTGTGACTTTAGGCTTTTTTATTTTCTGTAATTAGAGTGGTGGGGGTTAATAGGGGGTAGGTAGTGTAGATGTTAATAGGTTAGTGTAGAGGGTGTTTAGTTGATCTGTAATGTTTTATTGGGGGGGTCTAGTGCAGTATAGTGTTAATACTTAGTGTCATAATGATCCTTGAGGACCATCATGGCACTTATGTGGTTAATGTAGTGTTGTAACAGGCCCATAATGGTGTTAATATACCCTTATGGGACTGATGGGGTTAAATAGAGGCTTCGCGAGGATCCGCATTTGCGGGGACGTTACGTTGGTTTTTTTTTGGCTGGGAGGTTGGGTTTTTTTTGTTAAAAAGTCGTGTGTGTGGTGTGTTTGTGTTAACACAGCCGACGTTGAGCCTCCACCTCCGCAAATGCGGACCCTTCCTTTGCAGATGACATTAGTTTTTAAAGTGATGTGAACACCATAATCAAAGTTTTTCCAATTTATAAATTGTCAGCTTAATCACATTGTTCTGGTTTATAATAAAGAGATTTTTCAGCACTCCAAAAATAAGTAAATAAATAAAAATGCATGGGTGATCACATGCTAATTTAATATGACATTGAGACAGAACATACTCTACTTATGTATGTATACTCATTCATTTCTAGTGTGTATCAGTTGATTACCTATTTGTTCAGTGGGGGAGCTAGGGAATGTTGGGCCCCAGTGCAAGATTAAAACATTTTTTACCCCTCATACTTTTATCTCCAGTTTTTATGTTCACTATTATCTTTATTTTAACTCAACTTTATAACTCCAGTTTTTATCTCCTCTTTTTATATCTAGCTTTTTCTCTACTTTTTAAAGTTCACTATATCTCTAGTTTTTCACACTGCTTTTTAATTTCACATTTATCTTCAGTTATATCTTCAGTTTTTAACTCCACTTTTTATCTCAATGTTATCTCTAATTTTAAATAGCGGTGCTAAAAATGGAGCTCCAAAGAAGAGTTAAAAAGTGGAGATAAGGCTCCTCCCAGGAGGTAGCTAGCATGGGAAGCAGACCAGTGAACAGACCACAGCAGAGAGTGGTGTTCCCTTTTCAAGATGTTACTAAGTCTACTTGAATTGTCTCTAAGCTACTGCCCAGAGAAAACAAGCTGAGATGTATTCCTCCATTGGCTGCAAGATGTGGCAGTTATGTGTAGGTGCATTAATTGATCCCAAGGAGCAGCCTCCCAGGTTTGGCCTGTTGCTGGATTTGACAATGGAGGATGAAGTGCTAAGATTCTACACTACTCCTCAGTTGCAAAGATAAGTATTCGTAATAATGAGTGAACAGCTGCATGAAAGTTGAAAGTGTGCAGAGTCACTCATCTTATCTGTCTCATATATGCTTGACTACCTCCTGTGAAGTGTTGATGTTATTTATTGCTTGAGTGCATATCAGCGACTTGCAAGAGATTAACTTCACAAGGCATGCACTAAAGCTTTGAAAGATTTTGAACAAAGAGAGAGAGAAAGATTGCATCGAAGGAAGGACGATAGAAAAATCAGGAAGCTGTGTTGATTTATTGTTGAATCCTCTTTCTAGCCTGACCTTGAAAGAAATTGACACTAAAACATTAAAGCAACAAGTGGGAGGCATGCTAAAGGCTTGTAATGGTAATTACTTCTGGTGTTGCAAACTACTTTGCTGATAGAGAGCAACTAGTCTTAGAATTTTTTCTAAGAAACAGTAACTAAAGCAACAAACAAGAGTATGAACTTTTCCTGCCAAGTGATCTGTGTATCATTCGCTTCTAAGGGCATTATTACAAAGCAAGGCTCATAAGACAAGAGATAAGGAAAAGTTGCTGGTCTATCAAGGTGTTTGCTTAGCCTTGGTGCATAGAGGTGCAGGAAGGCAGAAGAAGAAACATTATGGTACTGAAAATAACTACACATAGGCCTGACATTTGAACTCATGTAAGAGTTACTCAGATTCATCTAGCCTCTCTATTATATACAGCATCTTCATTATATTTATGCTGCGCTCTGTTTTATAAATTGCTATCGTGGTATGAAATAAGAATTTTTGATTAAAGAGGCCACTGAAACATACAATAGACTTTGGAAACTGAAAAAAGTAAGAGGTTGTGCTGGTTGAAATGCAAGAAACCTACCGGCCTTCCTAAGGAAGTTATAGGCTCATCTGTACAATATATATGTCATAACAACTCAAACAGCAAGTAAGATGCAAGTAAAAAAAAATTATTTTGGTTTCTTTACATGCTATCCTATAGACAGGACTAAGGCAAACCTTTTTAGGAAACAATAAAAGGTCCATAACATCTCTTATTGTGGCTATTAAAATGTTATTGGCAGAGAACAATTTAAAATTATTGTATACAGACTTGGAAATCAAATGGATGTCTACCTATTATACTTTATGAAGCCGTGATTATTGCTATTTTTTTATACCTGTCGGTGGACATAGCAGTGACTCGGAAGCGATTATCTTTGCGAGGCACGTCCTTAAACTCGGAAGAAAATCAGAACTATACAGTTTATTGGAACTTTGTTTTATTGAAGTGCTTTGAGGTTGCTTCCGAAATATAAAGTAAATTAGTAATAACTTGATTACAGATTGAAACAATCCACAAGCGTTAATGTTATACACACTTTAAATTTAGAGGATTGTGTTCTATCTGATTTGGATGGACTGTGGATGGCTTTTTAGTCTCATCATTGTGAAATGCCTAGTAGATGGGCTTTAGGCCTTACTGTACTTAACAATAGAAATAAGAAGTAAAGGGTATCACATTTGCATGGTGCACACCGTCGGGCTGAATTGTAATTGACGCCGCAACGCAGACCTATGACATCAGTACTGGACGCGTAGGCAGCGTACGTGGAGCTAGGAGCTGCAGTTCTTTCCTGTATGGGCCTACAGCCTTATCAATTGACTTTACAAGTCCTCATTTCCCTCTCCCGGCCACTATTTTTTAGAACAATATGGAACAATAAGGAAAACTATGTCAATTAGTTAAATCTGGAACGTGGACACCACAGTCTTTTATACTAGGAAGCTCCTATGCATTGGTAGTTTTAGGAGTGGTCGTATACAATTACAAGGACCTTTTGCATTCACTATCAGCATTTTATGTATTCCTATAGGCCACCTTATTTAATTATCTGTCACTTAGCACTTTGATATATTCGTTTATTTTTTGGTATATCCATTGGGTATTTGGCACCTTAATATCCATCATATTTACGATTATGTGATTTAGCATGATCATTATTTGCCCTTAGCACTGTTCACTTTCTTCGCTTTGTGCAATATTTATCACAGCAATTTTCCCACAGCTGCTTACAACACCCAGTACTTTATAGCTGGATCACACATTCAGTGGTCTTATAGGATTATTAACCAATATATATAGTGGCATATTGAGTCCCATCCACTCCTTATCCAATTCCATGTGACGTCAAAGTATAAAGATTTTAATTCTGTGTTTTAACCAAATTATTAAATGCTAAGTTTTATTATGTATTATTCTCTATATTACATTTAGACCCGAGGGTGTGTACCATGCAAAAGGGATACCCTTTACTTCTTTTTTCTATTGTTATATAATTCCTTTATCCATAGTAGCACCCCATTGTACCCAGTTCTTTTTACACCTTGAGCCACCTGTTATTTTGTTGTGCTCTTACTGTACTTATATCAAATATATTGGATACAATTTAAGATACTGTAAAATGTAAAATAGTTGTAGAGCATATTTATCAGTTGCTTGAAATTGCTTGAACGGCAAAAAATGTTATTGCTTGAAGCAAAATTATTTTGGTGAATTATAACAGTAGGGGAAAACTCTGAAAGCATTTTAAATAATATTATGTGAACACTCTCTTAAGTGATCTCTGGGACCAATTTCTATAAGTTCTAATTATTACAATTATCTGGAAAATACCAATTTGGAGGTAATATATTAGATTAAAATTATAAGATTCAAAGCACTTCAAAAATATATACAAATAGAGACCAGGAAATGTAAAATACGCATTTGAATACTTCTGCAATTACTGAAAATGTTTGATCCTCAAATATGTAATATAACAAATAGCTCTATCATAGGAACTCTAAACTTTGTTTAATATATAAGAATTTTTTAGAGTTTACATATTTAAATTGACACTTGAAAGCTCTATTAGAAAAGTAAAGCTCTAAATTATAAATATGAAAAGCAAAGATCATAACCCCTCTAAGGGGAAAGAAAAAGAGATAGATTAAAAAAAAAAAAAGCTCGGCTAAAGCCACAGACTTTTTTCCTTAAGAGATAAAAATAGGAAAAGTACTGAAAATTACTCTCTACTGGATATTATAATATCACCAGAAACTTCCTCAACTCAAATAGATCTAGTAGAAAGTGAATGTTTAGCTCAGACTAAGCAAACAGAAATTCAAGAACAAGACGTTCTTACTACTACAACTATGAGAAAATTACTTTTAGAATGTAAGCTCCCTTTGAAAGATGAAATAACACAAGAGATCACAAATAAAACAGACAAAAAAAAAGACATAGAAAACAGACAAGATTTGTTGGTAAGACAAAAAATACTCCAGAATAAGAATTATTCCAGGAGAAACAACATTATAATTCGGGGCATTTATGAAACAGTTTTAGCAAAAGATCTACAATCATTTGTTACAGTATATTTGGAAAAACTGTTAAAACCATAATTTCAAGGAGAAGATTTGATAGAATTAATAGAATTCCACTACCTAGAAATGTACCTAAAGAATCCCCTAGAGATAATTACATTTTACTATTTCTCTTACAAAGATAACATAATGAAAACATTTTTTTGAGGAGAATAAATAAAAATAATAGAAATAGCATAGACGTTGAAAAAGAGGTACAGTGCCTTGCAAAAGTATTCACCCCTTGACTTTTTACCTATTTTGTTACATTACAGCCTTAAGTTCAATGTTTTGTTAATGTGAATTTTATGTGATGGATCAGAACACAATAGTCTAAGTTGGTGAAGTGAAATGAGAAAAATATATACATAAAACTATTTTTTAGAAATAGAAAACAGAAAATTGGCATGTGCGTATGTATTCACCCCCTTTGTTATGAAGCCATAAAAAGCTCTGGTGCAACCAATTACCTTCAGAAGTCACATAATTAGTGAAATGATGTCCACCTGTGTGCAATCTAAGTGTCACATGATCTGTCATTACATATACATACCGCAGAGGCTGCAACACCTAAGCAAGAGGCACCACTAACCAAACACTGCCATGAAGACCAAGGAACTCTCCAAACAAGTAAGGGACAATGTTGTTGAGAAGTACAAGTCAGGGTTAGGTTATAAAAAATATCCAAACTTTAATGATCCCCAGGAGCATCATCAAATCTATCATAACCAAATGGAAAGAACATGACACAACAACAAACCTGCCAAGAGACTGCCGCCCACCAAAACTCACGGACCGCGCAAGGAGGGCATTAATCAGAGAGGCAGCACAGAGACCTAAGGTAACCCAAAAGCTGTAGAGTTCCACAGCAGAGACTGGAGTATTTGTACATAGGACGACAATAAGCCGTACGCTCCATAGAGTTGGGCTTTATGGCAGAGTGGCCAGAAGAAAGACATTACTTTCAGCAAAAAACAAAATGGCACGTTTCGAGTTTGCGAAAAGGCATGTGGGAGACTCCCAAAATGTATGGAGGAAGGTGCTCTGGTCTGATGAGACTAAAATTCAACTTTCATCAAAGAAAATGCTATGTCTGGCGCAAACCTAACACATCACATCACCCAAAGAACACCATCCCCACAGTGAAACGTGGTGGCAGCATTATGCTGTGGGGATGTTTTCAGCGGCCGGGACTGGGAAGATGGTCAGGGTTGAGGGAAAGATGGATGTTTATGAATACAGGGATATTTTTGAGCAACACCTGTACCACTCTGTGCGTGAATTGAGGTTAGGCCAGAGGTTCACCTTCCAGCAGTACAATGACTCCAAACACACTGCTAAAGTAACACTTGAATGGTTTAAGGGGAAACATGTACAGTAAATGTGTTGGAATGGCATAGTCAAAGCCCAGACCTCAATCCAATAGAAAATCTGTGATCAGACTTAAATATTGCTGTTCACAAGCGCAAACCATCCAACTTGAAGGAGCTGGAGCAGTATTGCAAGGTGGAATGGGCAAAAAAAAAAAGAGAGACTTATCCAAAGCGACTTGGAGCTGTGATTGACGCAAACAGTGGCTCTACAAAGTATTGACTTTAGGGGTGTGAATAGTTATGCACATTGCCTTTTTCTGTTATTTTGTCCTATTTGTTGTCTTCAAAGTTGTTTTCAAAGTTGTGGGCATGTTCTGTAAATTAAATGATGCAAGTCCTCAAACAATTCACGTTAATTCCAGGTTGTGAGGCAACAAAACACGAAAAATGTCAAGTGGGGTGAATACATTTGCAAGGCACTGTATTTCAATTAATAAGTCACATGAGGGTCTGAGGTAATTAAAATAAAAGAGACAAGTAGAAAGAAAAATATTGGTTGTATAAAATCAATGCATGATAAAGTAATAAAGTACAAATTTAATTAATGAATGGTGGTGATAAATAATTGGGTAATAAATAAAAGTAATTAGTAAAATAAGAAACTAGAGTATTTTAAAGAGAAATAAGTTATAGTAAAGAAATTCTAATGGCAAGAAAAAATACAAAACAAATTACAATAGAGTAATGGAATATAATATAAAACATGATTTTTGAGTTTCAGCACTTAATATTTATTTTATAATAAACACTTATTGACAGAATAATGACAACACGTTTTTTTTTTTTTCCTTTCTCTTTCTTTCTCTTTCTTCTGAAGATAGGGGAGAGAAAAAAAGGTTGTGTTCAGCTGACATATAGTGAATAATCTAGCCAACTATCTCCTAATTTGGGTTAGTTTAGTTTTGCACTGGTTAGTGGACAAAAAGTTCCACCATATACATATCCACCGGGAAATTCGAGATATTTAATATCAGGTATGCATTGATTTTGAATGGAACTGTTGGGAAATCAGAGGTTTTTAATCTCTTGTATGCATTGATTGTATGTGTATTTCATGTATTACTTTTGTTTAAGGTGAGAATTGAGGCTTTCTATCTTATGCTTATATTCTTTTAAAAATATTACTATGTAAGCATTAAGATTGCAATGAATGTATTTGTTAGACTTGCATTAAGGTTACCTCAAAAAGGAAAATGTAGAGGATTATGATGTATTGGAGCCTGATGAGAGAGGAGGAGGAGATGTCTTGCACTTGATAAATGGAATAATAATTCACCATATACATTTTTTTTTAAAAGATTTATTAAGATTTATTTCATAGAGAAAACGCAGATATTGTTTTTATCCAAGAAACACATTGGAAATGCAACTGTGCACCAAATTTTTCGGGTAAAATATATAGTGCTAGAATTGATGCTAATTATTTTTAAAAAGCCAGAGGCGTTTCTATACTGTTCAATAAAAAGAATTACAATCTCAGAACAATTCAAAGACATAGATCAAGGTGGATGTTTTATCAATTGGTCTGGATTAATTAATAAGGAACAGTACACTATTGTAAATGTATATGTACATATTAAGAATCAGAACAGATTCTTAAATACCTTACTTTAATATATTCAAAAAATAAAAAAAGGATTCTTGATACTGGGTGGATATTTCAACATGTGTATGGGTGTGGTGAGTGATAGAAGTTCTTCAATAAAACCTGCTCCAGATAAAGCTACTTCCAACAAAGCTAAAAAAAAATTGTAAAAGTATACTAAAATATAACTTATACTAGAGTTGGAGAGTTTTTCATACGAACGAGAAGGATTATACGTATTTCTCAATTAGACACCATACATATTCAAGGATTGAGGACTACAATGTAATAAGCAACTCTACTAAAACTGAGATAGACTCAATTAAATGGTCTGATCATGCCCTAATAAAAATACAAATTGGTAGCAGACAAAATTGTACAAATAGACGAACAAATTATATAGATAGCATACGCTTTAGATCTATACAAAAGTGGAAATTAATTGATTGAAATAATATTTTGAGACAAATGAAAAATCAGTAATCTTAAAAGGCACATTGTGGAATGCCTAAAAAGCATATATGACAAATTATTTTATTTCTCTAACTGCATTTGAGAAAAAAAAGAGAGATATACCTCTAAGAAACTTATATATCAAATTAAATGATTTAGAGAAATTGAATAAACTCTCATCACATTCAGTTTTGACAAGTCAGATTTTAAATATCCAAGCACAAATTAGGAAAATACTGCAACAACGAGTGGATAATCTGATTTGGCAATCTCAACAAAGATTTTACCATCTAGTTAATAAAGCTGGTAAGTTGCTGGCAAACAATTTGAAAGAAGAGGTCATTAATATAAGAATACAACATTTAACAGATGTTGATGGAAAATCTTACTCAAACCCCAGGGAGACTAGAGATTGTTTTTTATAAATATTATAGTTCATTGGAAAAACAAAACCTCAATTTATAAAACCTTACTAAGCTAGAAATCATGAATTTTTTGAGACAAATTAATTTACCTAAGGTTAGTGAACGTCAACTATTGGAGTTAGAAAAATAAATAACTGTGAAAGAGGTTGAACATGCAATATCTAATTTAAAACTTAACAAAGCCCCAAGTCCAGATGGGTTTACAAATACCTATTATAAATGTTTTTTCTCCTATTTTAGGGAAACATTTAGTAAATTTGTTATTGAAATCAAATTACATGGTTCAGCCCCAGCAGAAATGCTCGAAGCCACAATAATCACTATTTTAAAACCAGGTAAAGATGAAAAGAACTATAAAAACTATAGGCCAATATCATTGATGAACACCAATATTAAAATTTACTAAAAAATGTTGGCTACAAGATTAAATAATTTATTGACGAAATTGAATGATACAGATTAAACTGGTTTTATTAAAACCAGACAAGGAACAGAAAATACCAGAATACTTATAGATTTAATTGCTTATGCTAAACAAATTAAGCTCCCTTTTTTTGGCCCTAAGGATAGGATAGATATTATTGATATGATGCTGGAAAAATATGGCTTTGGAAAATTTCGTTCTAGTGCAATTAAAGCACTATGTACTAATGCAAATGCTAATGTTTCTGGGTTGGGCTTTAAAACGAAAAGCTTTGAGATCCTTAATGGCACAAGGCAGGGCTGTCCCCTCTCATTTTCACTCTTATTATAGAACCATTGACTCAAATTATTATAAAAGCAAATCAAATGGAGGGCATAAAGATTGATAATGTTGAAAGTAAGGTTTCTATGTTTGTTGATGACATAGTAATTACAACATCTAATCCAACGAATTCATTGGAAACCTTACATCATTTGATAGATGTAACGGAGTTGGAACACGAATCCAATATCTCCGCTGGTATACGGTAAAATATCCAAGAAGCACTACAGTCTCACCATTCCCGACCTCCCATATTGGACGACACACAATTTGGGAGTCAAATGAATACTGACTTTATTTTGTTGTACAGAAATATTTATACACATCTCTTCCCACAGGCAATACACATGCCCATATTTGGCCACACAATACACATAAAGAGAACAATAGGTATGGTCACACCTCCCCTAGGCTACCTGGATACTTTGATGCAATCAGACATGGATCAGATTATACTCTTTGTTCTCTGTCTCATAATAAAACACTTTATACAATAGACTTCCTTATCTTATAAAGGAGTCTCTGTAATAGGATTATCTATTAGCCTAGTCGCTGTAATATTCTGAGCCAATATATTCTGTAGAACATAAAACAACATATCTACAGTACAGCAATGTGATCATATTTTAACCAAGAATTAAATAACCATAAAACAGGGTAAAACAGTGATGGGTTCCGTTACACACCTCCCCCGTAACCATAAGCCGGCATACACGGTCTGATCCCAACGGATCGGTCTGGGGATGTCCGGACAAAAGTATTTGTTGGTCAATTCTGTAGTTTGACAACCCATCAGCCTTACTGCAATTCACATTTACTCACATTTCATATATCCAGATAGCTGGGATCTGAGCGCACAAAACTACCGAATAGCGCTCAGATCCTCTTCACACAGTTCAATTGCCATGTAGCTAAAGTCTTTCCCATAGTCTTTCATTATATGAATGGGCTCCATGGCATAGCTATCTGGGGTATCACCACTCCCAAAGGGTAAGTACCGAATGACCCCCCTGTATGTGAAGAGCCAGAATGAGGGACATACACCCTGGTGTGGCCGAATACTGTGTTTAAAGGGCAATATGTCCCAGGGCCATAGTCGCAGGGCAGGAGGCTGGCAATAAGTCCTCTCCAGGACAAAGTGGCGATGGGCACTTCGTCACACATCTCCCCTTTGGGGGGAAGTCTAACCAGGCACCTGGATATTTCACTCTGCCCCACTGTCAGCTCTTCTGCTGGGGTACTTGGGACATATTCCGGCTCAGTAGCCAGGGAAAGGTGGGGGTCAGTGGGGGTTAACATTTCCTCTGTTAACCCTGGGGCCACATTAGGAGTTAGCTGGGGAGGGGAATTTGTACTTACCCCCTCCTCCGGTTGTCCCAGTGAGAGTAGTTGGGGATCTGGACAGGCTGTCCAGCATCCCGGTAGGTCAGGCACAAAGACCACGGTCCCATCTGCACCATCTGGGAGATTGGTGTCTCCCCTTGTTAGGGTAAGCTGTCGCTGGGGGGAGAGGACGACACCTTCTGCTCCCTGGGGTACACACTGCCGCTGGGGGGGAAGGACGACACCTTCTGCTCCCTGGGATACACACTGCTGCTGGGGGGGAAGGACGACACCTTTGGCCCCCTGGGGTACCCACTGCCGTGGGGGAGGAAGGACGACACCTTCTGCTCCCTGGGGTACACACTGCCGCTGGGGAGGAAGGATGACACCTTCTGCTCCCTGGGATACACACTGCCGCTGGGGGGGAAGGACGACACCTTCTGCCCCCTGGGGTTCACACTGCCGCTGGGGGGGAAGGACGACACCTTCTGCCCCCTGTGGTTTACACTGCCGCTGGGGGGGAAAGGACGACACCTTCTGCCCCCTGGGGTTCACACTGCCGCTGGGGGGGAAGGACGACACTTTCTGCCCCCTGTGGTTCACACTGCCGCTGGGGGGGAAGGACGACACCTTCTGCTCCCTGGGGTACACCCTGTCGCTGGGGATGGGAATTAGTTGGAGTATTCCACGTGGAGCGGTTTCTGTTTCTGGGACAGTCTCTCTGCATGTGGCCCTGCTGGTTTCACGTGTGGCACCTGATGTACCGTGGAGGGGTTTGGTAGTTCCCACCACCCGGACGCAGTGATGGGGGAGGGGGGGTTAATGGCGGGAGCAGGGTTAGCAGCTCCCAAGATGGACCGCTCCCGTGCCCGCTGCTTTTCCATTATGTATTTGTGGACATCTGTCATTAACCATTCCAAGGTTTTTATGGGAAGCATACCTGGGAAAAAGGCCAGTCTGCTTTGGAGTTCTCTTCCAAACTCAGTTTGTGTGGCATTAAGAGGTACTGTAACCGCTACCCGGTCTCCCTCCATGAGTTCCTTTCTGTCTGCATCCCTGTAGTCCGCGGCCGCCTCCTCCTCATCATGGAATGCTGTCCGAAAACTAGCCGGTTCCATCCTGCTGTAGCCAGGGGCGCTGTACGGATACTAGCGTTGCCCTCAATTTGTACTCCACGGAATGGTGTCTCTTTAGCTGTCCTTTTGACCGTGGGAACAATTCCGCCACTTGCCACCAAATGTAACGGAGTTGGAACACGAATCCAATATCTCCGCTGGTATACGGTAAAATATACAAGAAGCACTACAGTCTCACCATTCCCGACCTCCCATATTGGACGACACACAATTTGGGAGTCAAATGAATACTGACTTTATTTTGTTGTACAGAAATATTTATACACATCTCTTCCCACAGGCAATACACATGCCCATATTTGGCCACACAATACACATAAAGAGAACAATAGGTGTGGTCACACCTCCCCTAGGCTACCTGGCTACTTTGATGCAATCAGACATGGATCAGATTATACTCTTTGTTCTCTGTCTCATAATAAAACACTTTATACAATAGACTTCCTTGTCTTATAAAGGAGTCTCTGTAATAGGATTATCTATTAGCCTAGTAGCTGTAATATTCTGAGCCAATATATTCTGTAGAACATAAAACAACATATCTACAGTACAGCAATGTGATCATATTTTAACCAAGAATTAAATAACCATAAAACAGGGTAAAACAGTGATGGGTTCCGTTACAATAGATATATATGTTAAATGTTCATATTATAAACTTGATGTAACCAAATCAGAAGTTTTAACCATGAATCTCAATTTGGAAATTCAAAATCAAATACAAAATTAATATGATTATACTTGGAGCATTAATGGAATAAAATGTTATTTCTAATATAAAAACCATGATTAAAAATAACTTTGACAAACAATTAATTAATATTTGTGAAATCCTAATAGGATGGAAAAGACTTAATCTTTCATACATTGCTGCCATAAACATGACTATGTTGCCTAAAATAACTTATCTCTTTAAATGCCTTCCAGTACAAATCCCTAGATTTATTTTGTTGAAATTGCAGAATCTAATTCATCAATTTATATATACAAATAAGAGACCACGCATAAAGCAAGAGATTGTCAAAAGACATTTTTAAAATGGTGGTTTAGCATCCTCTAATACTATAAAGTATTATGAAGCAATATCTATTTCACATACTTTAAATGGCTTAGTACAAGATCAGAAGCTAAATAGTTACAAATTAAGAACATTTTGTTTAGTACTTATCAGCTAAAATATATGTTGTGGCATTAAAAATTGGAAAAAAAACCCAGAAAGAACTTCTGATTTTGGTATCCTCAAATTTGGTATAAAATGAATAAAGAAAAGAATCTAGCTCCTTTTCCTTCAGGGATTATTGCCATATGAATGTTGTACTTTATTTTTCCCTTAACTAAGAGAGTTACAAAGTTGCATAGTAATTGAGGTTAAAAAAATCAACCTTTTTAGATATCTGATCTGCAATATGTGGATTAATTGTTAATTGATCCAGAGAAAGGCAAATAGAAAAACAAAAACAAGTGAAACTTTGTCAATTGTCTCAAAAGGGGAAAAAATATAACATTCCTTCCTGACCCCAGATACTGGCGATCGGATTCCTCCCTGAATCAATACTCCCTCTCTAATTATCCAGGATAACCCTGAATGCCCCTTTTATTTAAAAATATATCCAATACCTTTTTAAAGTTATCTATCAAATCCACTGTCATTATCTCCTTTGGTAGAGAATTCCACAGATTAACCACCCTTACTGTGAAGAACTCTTTTCTTTATTTAAGGTGAAATCTTTTTACTTCTAATCTCAAAGTATGTCCTCTTGTCAGTTGAAAACCGCTTGGCACAAAAAGCTCACTTGACAAAGGCTTGTATTGACCCTGGATATATTTATATAAGGTAATCATATCCCCTCTTAGACACCTTTTTTCTAGAGAAAATAAGTTTCGTTTGGTTAGTCTTTCTTCGTAACTTAGGCCCTCCATTCCTCTTATTAGTTTTGTTGCCCTTCTCTGTACTTTTTTCAGCTCTAAAATGTCCTTTTTATGTAGTGGTGCCCAAAATTGTACTCCATATTCCAAATGAGGGTGTACTAGAGATTTGTATAGTGGCAGAATTATATTTGCTTCTCTTGCTTCTATACCCTTCTTAATACATTCTAATATTTTACTTGCCTTTGCAGATGCTGCTTGGCATTGAGGACTGCTACCTACTGTTGTGGTTGTCTACAAGTACTCCCAAATCCCGTTTACTATCTGATACCCCTACATTTGCTCCATTAAGATTATACATTGCCCGGCTATTTGACCTCCCCAGATGCATAACTTTACATTTAATCATATTAAATCTAATCTGCCATTTAGTCGACCATTTCTCTAATTAATGCAAATCCTTTTGGAGGGAAAGTACATCATTCTCTGATTTAATTACCTTGAACAACTTAGTGTCATCAGCCAAAATGCAAACAATACTTTCCAATCCTACATCTAAGTCATTAATAAATATGTTAAAAAGCATGGGACCTAATACTGAACTCTGAAGAACCCCACTTACCACATTAGTCCAACCCGAATATGTTCCATTTACAACAACCTTTTGCTTCATATCTTTTAGCCAGCTCTCAACCAATGAGCAGATATTCACTGCAATTCCTGTATCCCTTAGTGTGCTCAATAGTCTCCCATGTGGCACTGTATCAAAAACCTTTGCAAAATCCAAAAAAACTACATACACTAAGTTGCCTTGATCAAAGTTCCTAATAACCTCTTCATAGAAACTAATTAGGTTTGTTTGACATGATCTATCCCTCATAAATCTGTGTTTATTCCTACTTATAATCTTGTTTAAATAGACATATTCTTGTATACTTTCCCTTATAAACACTTTGAAAAGCTTTCCCACTACAGAAGTAAGACTTACAGGTCTATAAATTCCTGGATTTGTTCTTGCTCCCTTCTTAAATATAGGTATCATCTCTGCTTTTCTCCAGTCATCTGGTAGAGAGTTAGGTGGGAGAAATAGAATAAAAAAATGCTTGGTGATTTATACTCAAACAACACTTTAAAATCTTTTGAAGAAGTGGAAAGAAATAATCAGTTCCTTTCTGGAAAATGCCTGGAATACAATTTACTAATTGAAGCACTGAGAAAATCAAAGTACAATCTACAAAATTAAAGGAGAACAACTAGATTTAAAAAGATGTGTCTGATGGAAGCTTAATATCACTCCATCTAAAAAAGCTATACAAATCTATACTTTTAGAATGAAGCTTTCAAATTTAATAAATTATTTAAATTCGAACAAGAGCTGCAAATGATTTGGGATAATGAAGTTTGGATGAAAGCGTTCCAAACATGGTATATAGTTCCAACTTCATTGGCCAAACTAGATCCAATAAAATATTTAGGAAACTATTGGAGAGGATGTATAAAAAAAGGCTCTCAGGCCCATATGTGGTGGGAATGTATGAAAATTCAAGCTTTATTGGTCTGCATGTCTTGAGAAAATAATTGAAATTGGAAAAATCCATTTAAAATTATCTCCTGACTTGATCTTGTGTTGCATTTGTTCAGAAAAGACCAGTTTCTATTCTAAATGTATTACATTGCTAATCCTTATGACAGCCAAAAGATGAATAGTACTTACGGTAACTGGAAAAAGAATACAATCCTTTCAATTATTTTTTATTTTACCAGAATGGAATTGGTATGAATCCTAGTCAGAAGTGGAGATTGTGGGAACAATATTTATCCTTAAATTGCTGATGTTGTTTTCCTTTTCCTTTGTTAATTTATGACTAATGGTATTTGATTTGTATATGTACATAACTGTCTCATAATGCTATTTGTATATTTGATGTTATGAATGCTGAGAAAATGTATTGTTTTTTTTTTTTTGTATGAAAAAAAAAACAAGTGGAGATAAAAAGCGGAGTTACAGTTCTCCACTTTTTGACTCTGCTTTATAGCTCCATTTTAAGCACCTGTTGTAATCTCCTGTTGTAGCTCTTCTTTTCTGCCCCATTTAATATCTTACTAACAGTGACAGAGCATGAGGTATGCTTCCACATCATCATCCTTGGTCATTTTTTTTAAATATCACTGAATATCACGTATGCTGGATGTTGGTAATACAGAGAAGCAGTATCTACAAGAGGCCAACCAAACACTGCAGAATGCCTTACTGCAGATAGCACAGAGGAAGAAGGATGTACATAATAATGTAGAGGACCGGAGAGGTGGGCTGTTATACAGAGTGCAGAGGTTAAGGAAAAGTGAGCAGCAATATCTACACCTGGAACTTCAGTCACAAATGTCTCTACCATAAGGGTGCTGGAGTCCAAAATAACTTTCTAAATGGAACTGTGTTGTTAATAAAATAGCTGGAAAAGTAGAAGCTTCAGCAGCTACAAGAACAATTCACCGGTGCAAAAGTGAAAGGAAGAATGTACAGTGATGATAGTTGACATGAGGTAGATGCAGTGTGGCCTCTCGGCTGAAGTCGCTCAACCCCCTGGTATTGAGCTGAGAGGGGGTGAGGGGATGTGTAACAAACCTGTACAGAAATGTGGGAGAGTCTCAGAAAATAGATGTGTGAGCCAGAGGCTGAATAAAGGCATCTGTTCAATCCAATGTGCAGCTGTTAAAAGCGCTCTTACATCACAATAGGGCTGCAGCTGTGAAAAGGTCTGGACAGTATTTTAAAGATTTAGTTGCAGCACAGAGCCCAGAGAGGGAGCTAACTCTGGAGCAGTCCTCAGCTTTACAAGTCATACTCAGAGGTATGGGTTTGGCTCCAATTAGAGACTGCTAGAGGGACAGTAAAAGCACAGGCTCTAAGGAGATAGAGAGCCTAAAAGGGCAGTTTGCAGAGCTGCAAGAGA
The DNA here is from genome assembly GCA_027410445.1 of Discoglossus pictus. NCBI lineage: Eukaryota > Metazoa > Chordata > Amphibia > Anura > Alytidae > Discoglossus > Discoglossus pictus. The sequence goes on along the minus strand of CM050170.1, from coordinate 96,374,574 downwards.
GGTCGACCCAGATGGTTGATACCAAACTGAGACAAGGATCCAGAGAGACTAAAATGGGGAAGCCATCAAGCAAAGACCACAGAGTGAGAGCCTTGGACTTCAGAGGAGAAAGGTCAGTACTCTAAATATACAGTTTATTGGACTGTATACTATGTCTGTTTTGCTACATCCAGGCTTAGTTGGATGGAAGCCCTGGTTAGTAAGGGAACTATGTCTGCAGTAAAGTTTGTGCTCTGACAAAGCTAGACCTGTTTATTTTATGCTTTTGTTTAAAATGTAAAGTACAAATTTGAAAAAAACACATTGATGCCTCCTGTGTGATGGTGTTCATCAGTAAATGTCAGAAACATGGCCATGACTAGAGAAGAGGAGGGCCATTTGACAATATATATATATATATATATATATATATATATATATATATATATATATATGTATATATATACAATCTGACTAATTTTTTTTTTTAACCTTCACCAGTACTTTGTGATATTGTTAGTAAAAAAGCAAGAAGAAAGTGGTAATACCCCTATTGTGACAATATATTTTATTACCAATTAAAGAAAATGGTCAACCGTCAATCATCAATGTCGGTACTGTTACCGTTTACTGTGGGGTTTCCTTCACATAAGTAAGAGTAACAAGATTCAAGGATAACCTAACCATGATGACCAAAAAGAAAATGCAATTAAAGGGTCTCCAGGACAACAAGTTGGTTTAATCTTAAAAAGCGTTACAAAATGTCTATACATTGTACTAGAAGTTTTTCCCACAATAAAATATTCCAGAGATACTTTACATTGATTATGTAGATCTTTTTTTGCAAATATTTGGCAAAATATATTAATTTGAGGCTCAGCGTGCCTGTTAAGAGTGGTAGAGGGAATCTAACCACCTGATAACATTATTTTTGTCACAGCAGAGATGGACAAGCAAAAATAATCCTAATTAGTACATCAAAGCAACTAATTATTATTTGTTAGACATTCATTTGTTTAACAATTCAGTAAAATACTGTTGATTAAAAAAAATATGGCTAGTACATATTATATCTTATTTTCATGCTCTTTCAGAGTAACTTAAAAAACAACAACTTGATTTTGGGGTGGCGGAGTAGCTTTATACTAGTCCCACATCCTTTATTTTGAAATGATTGGCTGTGCACAATATTCAGCCTGCATAGAAATACAAATAAAACTTCAGGGAAAAATAATTTCCATGTTGCGGGGTAAAGGTGTGTAATAAAAAAGGGAAAGGTATGCCATCATTGTGCCACGTGTTTGAATCAAGCTGTGAGGGACAGTCATTATGACAGTACAGGGAGAAACGGCGTGGATGTGGACTGTATTAGTGAAATGGATGAAGTTGAAAAAATGTTTTTAGTTCATCAAGTTAAACCTTTTTAGATCTCCCATGATCTGCAATATGTGGCTAATTGTTAATTGATCCAGAGGAAGGCAAACAGAACCCCCCCCCCCCCCCCCCCCCCAAGTGAAACATTGCCAATTGTCTCAGAAGGGAGAGAAAAGTAAATAGATTCCTTCCTGACCCCAGATACTGGTGATCAGATTCTTCCCTGGACCAATATTCCCTCTCTAATTAACCAGGATAACCCTGAATGCCTTTTTATTTTAAATATATCCAATACCTTTTTAAAGTTATACAGTGCCTTGCAAAAGTATTCACCCCCCTTGGCATTTTTCGTGTTTTGTTGCCTCACAAGCTGGAATTAACATGGATTGTTTGAGGATTTGCATCATTTAATTTACAGAACATGCCCACAACTTTTAAGATTTTTTATTATTTTTTAATTGTGAAGCAAATAACAAATAGGACAAAATAACAGAAAAAGTAAATGTGCATAACTATTCACTCCATAAAGTCAATATTTTGTAGATCCACCTTTTGCAGCAATCACAGCTCCAAGTCGCTTTGGATAAGTCTCTATAAGCTTGCCACTGGGATTTTTGCTCATTCCTCCTTGCAAAACTGCTCCAGCTCCTTCAAGTTGGATGGTTTGAGCTTGTGAACAGCAATCTTTAAGTCTGATCACAGATTTTCTATTGGATTGAGGTCTGGGCTTTGACTAAGCCATACCAACACATTTACATGTTTGGGGTTATTGTCCTGCTGGAAGGTGAACCTCTGTCCTAGCCTCAAATCGGGCACATAGTGGTGCAGGTTTTGCTCAAGAATATCCCTGTATTTAGCACCATCCATCTTTCCCTCAACTCTGACCAGTTTCCCAGTCCCTGCTGCTGAAAAACATCCCCTCAGCATGATGCTACCACCACCATGTTTCACTGTGGGGATGGTGTTCTTTGGGTGATGTGATCTGTTGGGTTTGCACCAGACATAGCGTTTTCTTTGATGGCCAAAAAGTTAAATATTAGTCTCATCAGACCAGAGCACCTCCGCCCATACAATTTGGGAGTCTCCCACATGACTTTTCGCAAACTCAAAACGTGCCATTTTGTTTTTTGCTGAAAGTAATGGCTTTCTTCTGGCCACTCTACCATAAAGCCCAACTCTATAGAGCGTACGGCTTATTGTTGTCCTATGTACAGATACTCCAGTCTTTGCTGTGGAACTCTGCAGCTCCTCCAGAGTTACCTTAGGTCTCTGTGCTGCCTCTCTGATTAATGCCCTCCTTGCCCAGTCCGTGAGTTTTGGTGGGCGGCCATCACTTGGCAGATTTGCTGTTGTGCCATGTTCTTTCCAATTGGTTATGATAGGTTTGATGGTGCTCCTGGGGATCTTCAAAGATTTGTATATTTTTTATAATCTAACCCTGACTTGTACTTCTCAATGACATTGTCCCTTATTGGTTTGGAAAATTCCTTGGTCTTCATGGTAGTGTTTGATTAGTGGTGCCTCTTGCTTAGGTGTTGCAGCCTCTTTCAAAAAATGTGTGCATATGTAATGACAGATCATGTGACACTTAGATTGCACACAGGTGGACATCATTTTACTAATTATGTGACGTCTGAAGGTAATTGGTTGCACCAGAGCTTTTTTTGGGCTTCATAACAAAGGGGGTGAATACATACGCACATGCATTTTCTGTTTTCTATTTCTAAAAAATAGTTTTATGTATATATTTTTCTCATTTCACTTCACCACTTGTGTTCTGATCCATCACATAAAATTCATATTAAAAAAACATTGAACTTAAGGATGTAATGTAACAAAATAGGTAAAAAGTTAAGGGGGCTGAATACTTTTGCAAGGCTCTGTATACCACCTCCTTTAATAGAGAATTCCACAGATTTACCCTTACTGTGAAGAACCCTTTTCTTTCTTTAAGGTGGAATCTTTTAAAGTCTAACCTGAAAGGATGTCCTCTTGTCATTTGACACAATGCTTGATCTTTAAGAGCTAGTTCCGACTTAAGGAATCAAAATGACTAGGTCAAGGAATCATCAGGCTCTCCAAAAGTTGGATGACAGTGAACAGGAGCTGGACCTACCTGAAACTGTTGCTGTAGTATAAACTCGCAATTCTCAAGTAGCACCTACTTCTCTGTGTTAACAGGACTTGGGCAATAAGGCGTCCCGAAATATCAGGCCCATATAGTCCTGCTTGGGGGATTGGTGTCTCTTGAGGTTGGGGAATCAATCTTGAGCCATCAGAGCTAGCCAGAGAGAAAATGTTTTGTGAAGAGAGAAGGTTGTCCCCTCCTTCTCAGGGTTGTACAAGTTACAGTGGATACAGTGATCTGAAACTCTTGTATTCTAGTTTGTGGAGGCCACTGGGGATATCATTGGATTTTTACAGAACTTTCAGAAGCAATTGATCAAGAGGAATGGGTGAGCAGACGAGCCAACGCAGCCTATAGTGTCATCCCAGAAAAGTATTACAAGGAGATGAAGGGGGAGCTGTTAGCCCGATGTGCTATCACACCCGAGAGCTTACTGAGGTGGAAGGAGACACCTTCTTGGGGATGGTCTAGGAGCTTAGGCATACTCTGCATGGGTGGTGAAAAGGGGAAAAAGTAAGGTATGTAGAATGCTGCTCAATTGTGGTCATGGAGCAATTTCACCAGTTCTTGGATCTCCACCCTGACTCAGCTGAAGCTGCATGGCAAAGGCCAATCATTATATGAAGACTAAAGGAAAGCCCATACCCCTCCTCCTGGGGCTAATCCTCAGTAAGGCCATCCCAGGCCATGGACAACGTACCTTAGCCACCCACTCTGTTGCTTTTCTTTTGTATAGCCCACCAAGCATCTGCCTTCAAAGCTGTAGCGATAGGGGGGCCCATGGTGCTCTGTAGCCCTGACTGTGCCCTGACAAGAATCTACAACTCTACCCGTCAGATCTCTGCTCCTTTCTGCCCAGTCTACTACCTTAGCTACTGAGTAGGGAACCTAGAGTACAAAGAAGGTAATAAATTCCATGATTCCCAAGATGTTGAGGTCTGGCCAGGAAAACCTTAATTTTTCCACACAGTACAGTAGCCAGCCGGATGTAATTGCAGACGGCCTATACAACTCATCATTGTGAATGAAAAAGCAGTTAAAGGGTTTTGCGACTGAATCTAATTCTTATTCACTCCTCTCTCCTTTGTCTCTGAGTCTTATTCTATCTGGGAAGATGCCGGTGTGGTGACAAATGTGTTATTGTGGAATGATCTCGGCCCAATTGAATTTAAATATGAGTATTGTAACACGCAGTGAGGACAACCAAGCCACTAGCCCAAGCAGGAGAAGCCATTGGATCCAGCTATTAATGTCCAGTCTGCCATCCTGGTGAGTAACCTGCTTTCCAGGGGGATTCGAGAGCCCTGGGCTGATCTTGTTGGATTTAAGAGGTAGTTAGGTCAGCAGGCTTCATCAGCTAGGCTCTGAACTAGAGTAGATTCTGGGCAAGAACAAGCAGGAGCCAACAGATATATATGAGGAAGAGGGACTTCTACAGTATATCATGTGACTGATCACCATAGGGAAGAACAACTGGGGAAGGCTAGTATACAGCTTGTTGTCCCTGAAAATGTTATGGTTCAGCTACTGGCTCTTGTCATGATATTACCCTTGCTGGGCACCTAGAACCATCTGGCACATGACTCAGGACATGGCCAGAAGTTTCTAAAGATGTTATCAACTACTGCAATACTAGCGATAAATGTCAGTTCCTAGGGCCCCTTACAATCCCTGCTGATTATAGAAACTTAATTTCCACGTCTGGCCATAGATATTTTGGGTCCACTGCCTAAACCCAGTCATTCTGGCAAGCGATACATACTTATGTTGGTAGACTATACTATGCGCTACTAGAAAACTGTAATCTTGTACAAGATCACTGCAGAGACCATGGACGATGCCTTAGTCACCAGGGTTTCATTCCTGAGTGAGAAACTATCTGATTAGAGGACCCAGTTCATGTCAGAGCTGACTCACGAACTAGGGCAACATTGCAGGGTTGAACACCACTAATCTACCCTGTACCACCCGCAAACCCATAGCATTTAAGATAGATTTAATGATACCCTTAAGGTGGTGCTTAGTGCTTTCATGAAGACAGTGAAGGACTGGGAGAAATGTCTTCTACTTCTGCTATTTGCCTACTGCCTTCTCAACCTGGTTCTCTCTGTTAGAACTCCTGTATCATCGCTTTGTAAGGGGCCTATGAGATCTGTCCAAGAATTTTGGGAAGGGTGTATTGGTTTGAGCAGGTGCAGTGGTTCCACATATCCTGAGTTTCAGAGTCAAACTGGAGGCCCTGACAAAGAGCATCTATTGGCTGCTAAAGCTAAGCAGAAGGTCTTGAATGAAGCTAGGACCCATGCAAGGGAGTTCCTTGTACCCGACCCCCAATACAAGCTCCAGGCTATATGGGATGGACCTCATACAGTCATAAGAAAAGAGAATGACACTACATACACAGTCATGCTCAAAAGTTTGCATACCCTGGCAGAAATTGTGAAATTTTGGCAATTATTTTGAAAATATGACTGATCATGCAAAACATTTTTTGTTATTGATGGATAGTGATCATATGAAGCTATTTATTACCACATAGTTGTTTGGATCCTTTTTAAATCATAATGATAACAGAAATCACCGAAACGGGCCTGATCAAAAGTTTACATACCCATGAATTTTTGGCCTAGTTACAGGCACACAAGGTGACACACACAGGTTAAATTGGCAATCAAAGGTAATTTTCCACACTTGTGGCTTTTTAAATTGCAATTAGTGTCTGTGTATAATTAGTCAATGAGTTTGTTAGTTCTCACATAGATGCACTCTGCAGGCTAGATATTGAGCCATGGGGAGCAGAAAAGAAATGTCAAAAGACATGGGTAACAAGGTAATGGAACTTCATACGGATTGAAAAGGATATAAAAAGATATCCAAAGTCTTGAAAATGCCAGTCAGTACTGTTCAATCACTTATTAACACGTGTAAAATTCAGGGATCTCTTAATACCAAGTCAAGGTCAGGTAGACCAAGAAAGATTTCAGTGACAACTGCCAGAAGAATTGTTCGGAATACAAAGAAAAATCCCCAGGTTACCTCAGGAGAAATACAGCCTGCTCTGGAAAAAGACGGCGTGGTCGTTTCTAGAAACACAATACGACGATACTTGAGCAAAAATTAGCTGCATGGTCCAAATGTCAGAAAGAAGCCTTTACTGCGCCAATGCCATAAAAAAAAGCCTGGTAACAATATGCCTGACAACACCTTGACACGCCTCACAGCTTCTGGCACACTGTCATGTGAAGTGACGAGACCAAAATAGAGCTAGCTACAACTAAAAGGTAAAAATTGGACAAAAAAAACAATATAAACCATGATATCATAAAAGACACTATGGTCTCAATGTTTATCAGTGGTAAAGTACCCTAAAAATGTGTATGTATGTAAATGGTAGATCATACGTGTTTCGCTGCTCGTTGTCGCAGCTTCCTCAGTGAATGGTATTCCTATAATAAGCACAAATATTGAACAAAAAGATTGTATGCTTTATATTTCTATAATATTTTTAAGCTTTTATTTGTCCATTATAGGGAAGAAGGCTGATACATGTGTCCACCTATTAAATGGATATGTGTCTAGATGACTAGAACCTGTACAAAATAAGACATACAATCTTCTATGGATATATACCCGTACATAGATATACATATCTATATATATATATATATATATATATATATACATGCAACTATAGAGACCTCTAAGGCCAGGGTCTTAGTTAGTAACCAAGTTAGCCTTAGTGAATTTTGTAAATATCGTGGACTAGTACATAAAGGCTAGATCATCCATATATGAATGCTTGACATGATCCTCTCCTCTATATACATTCGTGGCAGTCCCTATTCAATAACAAGTATGCGTGAACAGTGAGTACTCCAGCGTGGTGACATAATAAAATAAAATGAAATAAAATACTGCACTGTAAACTTCTTATACCTCCGAACAGCGTGCACATATACAATTTCTTTCCTTTATACAGTAAAGCTGCCTGCACATTAACAGTATCAATCAAATTATTTAAAGCTATATGTCTCTGTTGAATTTATATGTGCGTTTAGATATCTGTATCCTTCACATATCATACAAAGATAACATTATAAAAAATTAAATATAAACAATAACATAATACAAATATATGCTATAATGTAATATAAAAATGAAATATACCATTATCCACACATATCTATTCCATGGTAATCAAATGACATAAATAAGTGAATATAAATAATATTAGTAGTACTTATGTTGTGAATCATACACCTAATGTGATTGGGGCCTTATCTAGGACATTTGGGGCTTGACATACTGACATAAAGGCCCCACATTCATAGCAGAGAAGACCTACTCCTCTGTGTGATATGCCCCTTACAGAAAACCATAGGTTGGCTCGCTCCTGATAGAACCTGGCCTATATCTGGTATCCAAAGCTTACTATAGAAACGCACAAACCTGGTGTCCAGTGGTGGGGGTCTGGCCAGGAACTAGTTGAGTTGTGCTGCCGTCTAGCTGCTTGACAATAATGGCGCCCTTCTGTCTGGGAATCTAATAAACACTTCCTGGATAGCCTGGCCTATGATGTAAGACGCCCGGTAGCCATGATAACCGAAATGGAGAAACTGGAGGGGGAACTAGATGATAATATTTATGGCAGTGGATGGCCTTTGGGAACAGATTACTATAGACAGTAGAGAAACACTCTGTCTACTGTTTTCCACTTATATGCCAATGGAATATACACAACACTAAGGTTGCCATGGAAACAGATACAAGTCTGTAATCTGCCTGGCAACCTTAAAAAGACTTTATTCTGTCTGTGGTCCCATAATGGTTGCCAATGGAGGATATAAATAAAATTTCAAACTGTTTATGAAAATCTCTTCAAACATTTATACTCCCAAATCTGAGGGAATACAAAAAAAGATATATGCATACTTAAAAATGCTTAATAAAATAACATTTACTAATATATATGTATATATATATATATATATATATATATATATATATATATATATATATATATATATATATATACACACACATAAAAAAGGGGTATGAAAAACACTGAAATAAATATTCATAAAGGCTGGTGGAAAGCCAAAGCGACTGATGTTGTAGCCAAGATAGATGCGCATATTAGCATGTACTCGCTATTGCCAATTTTATCTTGATTCGTTATAGGCTAATCTGGAACAAGACCCATCCAAGATCCCATAGAAATAGTGTGGAAATATACTAACATCCACATATTATCCACATCAACATATTATCTACAGAAACCGAGAGAGAATTATCTTGGACTGACATTATCTGAGTAAACTAAGCGCTAAAGCCCAAATTGGGAATACAAAAAGCCCAATACCATATCCATCTTTTCTTTTGGCACACAGATACACTACTTATTTAAGGCTAGCAGCTATTTTTTCCCGGGAATGCAACAGACAAGACTCCAAGATAAAACAAGGAACTTTGCATATGGATCATATACTTTATATGTAAGTAGTGCTGTGAGAGATAATAAGGTCTTTGGGTCAAAAGACAGCTCCAACATGACCTATCCAAACACTGCCCAAAATCAAATAGGTAAAAAACTATTGAGAGAAATTGAAAAATTGAGCAGTTTAGAAGTAAAAAACTGGTATGATCTAACATGCCTGGAGGGGTATACAAGACAAAACATGATCCCAAGAGGCCTAAGAATCAATAAGACTTGCACCCTGGATATGGACGAAAATTCCTACCAGAAGGAGTGGCGATCGGCCCTAGATGAGTGCTCCTTCAAACTGATGGATAGGTTCAGATGAGAAAATGTGGAAAACATCTCCACGAACATTAGTTCAGTGATACAAAAATTAGAACCATTTAGTGACAACAGCTTTTGTAAGAAGATAGACCATGACATTAAAGTCTGGATCAATAAACTAGAACATGAGATATACATCAAAGAAAAGAGGAACATTTGATAGGGACAGAGAGGACTACACGAGAAACTGGAATATAACTTCAAGGCACAAAGAAGAGCATACCAAGGAACATTCAATAACAAAAAAGTATGGAATAGGAGGAAGGATTCACATATGTGGTCCCACTCTTCCATACCAAGATCGGAAGCCACAAGAGATCGCCATCATAGAGGCAAATATCCCTATGAGGAACCTAGGAAGAACTACAGACCCCAGAACCTTAGCTTAGAAATCAAAGGAAGGAACCCTCCCACTGAAAAAGAAAGGACCTAAGCTGTACCCAAGAGAAACTATCCAGACCCAATGGATTTACATGGAAGAAACAATGAAGAATGAAGGAGGTACTATGAAGGAGAAGCACCAAACAAAGAACAAAAGACAATGTATCATCATCATCTTCATACATCAAACAGGGAGAGAGTGGCAGGAGAGACTACACCTCAAAGAAAAGGACGGATATCGCCCCTGAAAGAGAGAGCAGCACCACTCCATCCTCCCCTCCTCCTGACTCCCTCCATTCCAACTGCAGGAACATCATCTTCCTCTTCTTCATCTTTTTTTAGCCCAGGCCGAGCCAACTATAGAAGTAAATCAGCCGCCAGAATGGGAGAAACCGATAATAACTCCTCCACCACTGAGGAGAAAAAGATTCCCCAGCAGAGAACCAGAAGCAGCTGTAGAGATGGAAAACAGATTTGAAATAAAAAAAGTCTAGAAAAAATATATAGAATCCATTAAGATCTATAATCTGTCAGACAGACCCCTGGATTGCCTAGAAGAAAGGATCCTGAAGAAAGGATTATCTCTAAATAACTATTACTCAAATATGTCAATGAAAAGGACATGAACCTTAGGTTCACTATGAATAGTCATCCATCAGAAATTGCCTTTTTGGATGTGATCCTACAAGGCGCAGAGGAGGGCATCACTTCTACTCTCTATAAGAAACCGACCGACTCTAATAGCTATCTCCATGCCACAAGAATGGAATAACAACATTCCATATGGTCAGTTCAGGAGAGTGAGAAGGGACTACAATACTATAGATAACTTTGAAAAAAAGAGCAAGACCCTAACAAAGAAATTCATAGAAAAGGGATACAAGGCCTTGCTAGTGGAGAATGCAAAGTCCAGAGCACAGGAAATAGATAGATCTACCCAATTCTCGACCAACAACAACAAAAAATAAATAACATCGGGGGATGAACAAAGAAAACATTACAAAGAGCTTTAAAAAGCTATGGCCTATACTTACAAAATATGAAGGATTTACATGAAATTCTACTCGGAATTCCGACCATTACGTTTAAGAGGAACATGAACTTAAAGAATCTAATTGCACCTAGTCAACTTAAAAAAGAAGAAAAAAACACCACAAGGAGTACCTCTCAGATCAGCCAATCTAGGGGGACATATCCATGAGGAAATAAGAACTGCTCCACTTGTGAACATCTAAAAAAAAAAAAAAAGAGGTGTAATACACTCTACACAAAAAAAATAAAGACTACAAGATTAAGAAACGTATGAACTGCAGAACAGTTTATGTGGTGTACCCCATCACATGTCAATGTGGGAAACAATATGTGGGACGCACAACCATACCACTCAAAACAAGATTTAGAGAGCACCTTTATAATACCAAGAGAGGGCTACTTACAAATGGTTTCTCAGTGCATGCAACCAAGGCCCACAATAAAGATGTTAGAAATATCACCATACAAGCAGTAGAACACGTCAAACTGAACAACAGGGGAGGAGACAGAACCATCGCCCTGAGACAACCAGAAACAAAATGGATCCATCAATTAGGAACCTTGGAACCAGAGGGCCTAAATAGAGACATTGACATTGACGCATTTCTGTAAAGGTTTGACCATTATATGGGATGTATGCAGGGTCAGGTTTTTTCTTGTATATTTTGCTACCCATGTATAAACATGATATGGGGCGGATCCCAAAAATGTTAGGCCTCTGGTCTTTTGAAACAGACAGGGATGGTCACTCCTAGGGTGAATTCCACCTGCCCATCTAACTCTAGTGTATGCAAGATTACATTCCACCTGTAGTTTATAATAACTCACCATAAAGAAATTGTAAAACATCAACCATTTAGAATAACCAGTTCCAGATTAGCCTATAACGAATCAAGATTAAACTAGCAATAGCGAGTTCTTATGAAACAGTCTGGGAGATTAGATGCTAATATTTCCAGTTCCTCTTAGGTTTTTCTAAAATATCCCAACTAGTTAAAAAAGGCCAAAATGTCCACTTAGTAGCTTAACAAGTACTTGCTAATATGCGCATCTATCTAGGCTACAACATCAGTCGCCTTGGCTTTCCACCAGCCTTTATGAATATTTATTTCAGTATTTTTTATACCCCTTTTTTCTGTATATATTTATATATTAGTGAATGTTATTTTATTAAACATTTTTAAGTATGCAGTCCATTAGGCATCTTTTTTTGTATTCCCTCAGATTTGGGAGTATAAATGTTTGAAGAGATTTTCATAAACAGTTTAAAATTTTATATAAATTCCCCATTGGCAACAGTTATGGTAGCACAGGCAGAATAGAGTTTTTTTAATGGTTGCCAGGCAGATTACAGACTACAGACTACAGAGTGTTTTTCTACTGTCTATAATAATCTGTTCCCAAAGGCCATCCACTGCCATAAATATTATCATCTAGTTCCCCCTCCAGTTTCTCCATTTCGGTTATCATGGCTACTGGGCCTCTGACATCATAGGCCAGGCTACCCAGGAAGTGTTTATTAGATTCCCAGACAGAAGGGCGCCATTATTGTCAAGCAGCTAGAGGGCAGCACAACTCAACTAGTTCCTGGCCAGACACACAACACTGGACACCAGGTTTGCGCGTTTCTATAGTAAGCTTTGGATACCAGATATAGGCCAGGTTCTATCAGGAGCGAGCCAACCTATGGTTCTCTGTAGGGGGCATATCACACAGAGGAGTTGGTCTTCTTTGCTATGAATGTGGGGCATTTATGTCAGTATGTCAAGCCCCAAATGTCCCAGATAAGGCCCCAATCACATTAGGTGTACTATTCACAACATTAGTACTACTATTATTATTTTTATTCACTTATTTTTGTCATTTGATTACCATGGAATAGATATGTGTGGATAATGGTATATTTCATTTTTATATTACATTATAGTATATTATTTTATTATGTTATTGTTTATATTTAATTTTTTATAATGTTATCTTTGTATGTATGATATGTGAAGGATACAGATATCTAAATGCACATATAAATTCAACAGAGACATATAGCTTTAAATAATTTGATTGATACTGTTAATGTGCAGGCAGCTTTACTGTATAAAGGAAAGAAATTGTATATGTGTAGGCTGTTCGGAGGTATGATAAGTTTACAGTGCAGTATTTTATTTTATTTAATTTTATTTTATTATGTCACCACGCTGGAGTACTCACTGTTCCCGCATACTTCTTATTGAATATGGATCGCCATAAATTTAGATAGAGGAGAGGATCATATCAAGCATTCATATATGGATGTCCTAGCTTATACATACTAGTCCACGATATTTACAAAATTCACTAAGGCTAACTTGGTTACTAACTAAGACCCTGACCTTAGAGGTCTCTGTCACAACCCACAATGATGATCGAGTATAGAGAATCCTAGTCCTCTTATCTCCTGTAGGTTTTAGACCTAAGATTTGGGTGACTCAGACCAATGGACATTCTTTGCGGATGCAAGAGCATAAGTCCCAGCTTTTGGTAGTGTGCCTGGGGAACCTGGAAGGGAGCCAGAAACGATCTCCTCTACCAGCATATGCCCCTGGGTCAATAATACACCTGCACACAAAGTCTTGATGAAAATTATGAAACACTTTATTTGGAAAACAACATCTTTTAAACAGGCATACAACATTACCAGGAGGGGCTACCTTTAGTCAGCCCCTAAGTGCCTCTGGCCAATCAGGTAGGGTCCCTACGTGGGAACCATGAGACTCCTCCCCAGGTCCACCCACTAGGCGAGGTTAACTAATTCATTTGGGCTCTAGCTCCCAAGAGAGACACATCTCTTTGCTATGGCCCAGGCCCCTGGATCTGGGCTAGGGAGACCCCAAAGGCCCCCTGGAGAGATGGTGCCCCTGTGTCTGTTGGGACCCTATTGTTCCTGACTTAAGTATGTGTACTTAAAGGATTAACCTTGGTGGCCAGCTGGGGTCCTTCTCCTATTGCAAGATGTATGTGGCAATGTATCCAGCATGACTACCCCATACTATCATATACATATGTGTATATATTCCACACACTGTCAGTCTATTTAAGTACAAGCGTAAAAGCGCACCCCACATAAAACCACCAGATGACTGCCAAGTGAGCCATGACAATTACCCCCCCAAGTACAGATGTAGGTATCCTGTACTCCACGATGCCTATCTGGACTGACAGTCAGGGCTCTGGTTGGCGCTACAATCCATCTGCGTTCTGGTGGAATTTCCCTTTGCAGTGTTGTACCATGAAATTAAAAGTTTGTAGGGCTAAATTCCACCTCAGTAGTCGGCCGGTCCCTCTGTATGCTATGCCAGTTCTTGTCCGTCCCAAGGTGCAGAGTAAAGACCTCCCCCAGCCCTTGGCCTTGCGCCCACTGTATAGAGCAAATTGCTCTTCCCATTCACACCCACCCAAATAGTCCAGGGTCCCTCCCCAATAGTCTTGGATCCCAGAGTACAACAGGTGGGCCACAGTTTCTGTCCCATAGCAACCCTGTTCCCCCCAGCCAGTCCCCACAGCTTGGCTGGGATCTCTAAAACAGTCTCTGGGCCTATGGGACTACAAAGGGACAGCTCCTCTTGGCTTTCTTCCTCTGGTCCAGCTGTTTCTGTTGCAGCTTGGGGAGCTATGCTGCTCCCACCCAAGCTGTGCTTACACTCCTCTGACTTGGCTGGGGGGCTCTGCTGCTCCCATCCAGCTGAAGTGCCGGACTCCTCCATTGCCCGGGGTTGAGCAACTTTATCCCAGTCCTTTATGTTGAACTGGATCTTTGGAGTGGTGTCTGTTCCAGTGGGCTCCTGGACACTGGTTATCCAGGGTATCTCCCCACTTGGTACACCCTCTATCATGGTGCCACTCTGCACCCATAACTCTTTTGCCAAGGCTGGCATGCTTGCTGCCCCGGCCTGGCTCTTTGTGCCCCTGGCACTCTCTTGCTGTGTGAGGTCAGGTTCCCTGTAGCCAGAAACCAATTCCTTTCCCTTCCCACAGTCTCTTTAAAAACCCTCCTGGGCTCTGTGCTTCACTAGCACCTCTGGGAACAACTCCCCTGGGGTGTCAGGGTACAGACAGTGGTTATCTAATGCTGCTGGCGAATCTCATCATTCCCACCCAGCCTGGCCTTTTAATGCTCCCTTCCCACCATCCATCACATAATCATCCTGAGCCTCTGGCTCCATTAGCAGTTCTGGCCAACACACTTTGCCTAGAACTTCTGAGGGCAGACCTAGTTCATCTGGCCCTACCTGTTGAGCAGTAACTGGGGTTTCTGCCAGGATTTGTGCTGGAAGGTAGTCCTCAGGTGAGACCTTTTCCACATCCGGTACCTCAGGCGTGACCCGTTTGGAGAAACTGTGCTTGGCTAGCATTTCCTCTGGGATTAGGTCTCTTGGGGTATCAGGGGACAAACATGGGTTATCTAACCCCACCCAGGGAACATTCCCCTGGGTCTCTGGCTCTTGGAGCTGGTGATTTGGTCCCAAGCTGACTTTACCATCCCTTCTAGGCTCTGACACAGTCTCTGCATTTTTTAGGGGAAAACAGTCTCCATTCCCAGGAGGTGGTACAGGGGCAGGGTTTACCCCTTCCCCCTCCTCCTGATCCTCTGACACATCCCACTCAGAGAGCTCCTCTAGGCAACTCTGACCTAGTTCTGCTTTCTGGGCCTCAGACAGCTCAGGGCACGGCCTTGTATATGTGGTCGTCTCCATTTTGCTTACCCACATGCGCTCTTTCCATATTCTCTGGAACATCTGGTCAAGCACGCAGCCCACATCTTGTGCTGTTAACTTTTCTGGAAAAAAGTGTCTGGCTTCTTTAAACCGTCTTTTTGCTTCATTGGTAATATCTTCCTCATATTGCTGCTCCATTCTTGGTCTTTCTGTAGAGTCGTCCCACCTCTGCCAGCCAATTGTCACAACCTACAATGATAATGGAGTATAGAGAATCCTAGTCCTCTTATCTCCTGTAGGTTTTAGACCTAAGATTTGGGTGACTCAGACCAATGGACATTCTTTTTCAGATGCAAGAGCATAAGTCCCAGCTTTTGGTAGTGTGCCTGGGAAACCTGGAAGGGAGTCAGAAATGATCTCCTCTACCAGCATATGCCCCTGGGTCAATAATATACCTGCACACAAAGTCTTGATGAAAATTATGAACCACTTTATTTGGAAAGCAACATCTTTTAAACAGGCATACAACATTACCAGGAGGGGCTACCTTTAGTCAGCCCCTAACTGCCTCTGGCCAATTAGGTAGGGTCCCTACGTGGGAACCATGAGACTCCTCCCCAGGTCCACCCACTAGGCGAGGCTAATTAATTCATTTGGGCTCTAGCTCCCAAGAGAGACATATCTCTTTGCTATGGCCCAGGCCCCTGGATCTGGGCTAGGGAGACCCCAGAGGCCCCCTGGAGAGATGGTGCCCCTGTGTCTGTTGGGACCCTATTGTTCCTGACTTAAGTATGTGTACTTAAAGGATTAACCTTGGTGGCCAGCTGGGGTCCTTCTCCTGTTGCAAGATGTAGGTGGCAATGTATCCAGCATGATTACCCCATACTATCATATACATATGTGTATATATTCCACACACTGTCAGTCTATTTAAGTACAAGCGTAAAAGCGCACCCCACATAAAACCACCTAATGTCCTCATAGTATATGGGATTGGGGCAGGGTTTCCACATCAATCCATCTCATGCATTATGATGACTTTTATTGATGGTGATGGGAACCCTGCTCATTTCCTTAGACAATAATCATAATAATATAACAGTATAACCGTATACCAGTATAACAGGGGGTCTGGGAGCCCCAAACCCCCAGGTATCGTCTCTTGTGTCAACAGCCTGTGACAGACATCTGTCCAAGTCCCAGATGACTGCCAAGTGAGCCATGACAGTCTCTATAGTTACATGTATATATATATATATATATATATATATATATTTATATATATATATATGTGTGTGTGTATATCTATGTATGAGTATAAATCCATACACTTAAAAATGTTTATGTCTTATTGTATACAGGTTCTAGACACATATCCATTTAATAGGGGGAGGCATGTATCAGCCTTCATCTTGATCTACCATTTACATACATACACATTTTTAGGGTACTTTACCACTGATAAACTTTGAGACCTTAGTGTCTTTTATGATATCATGGTTTATATCGTCTTTTTTACCATTTTTTACCTTTTAGTTGTACCTATAGTTTTTAGGATATTTTGTCCAATTCCTACATTGGCCAGTATGTTGTTTTATGGCATAATTAAAGTATATCTTTTCAAGGAATTGGGTGTGTGTGTATCGTTCCATTAGACTTGGATTTAGATCACATAGACACACATGAACATATACACACACATATATATATATATATAGAATCATTGGTGCATACTCTTATATAGAGATATGAAGAGAGTTTTTTTGGCAGTATACCTGACACCTCACAGAGGCAATTTCAAGTACACCTCATAGATCATAGAAACACACCGTATATTGGGGTGCACTACGAAAACCACAAAGAGGTCATCAAATATCCCTTCTGACACCTACCTGTGAGAGAGAATCACATCCAGCTTTTAAGTACCTACATTCTGGAGGTCACCAAAGGTGAGAGACAACTCCGTAGAAGTATATTGTCTAATACTACGAAGAGACACAAAGTAATCTGCACTAGGCGTATCTATTGCGCTGTCTCCCCTTCCTTTCTTATATCTAGTACTTCAGATACACCACATTTGCCGGTGTACCAGGAAAAGCAGCATCCTCCAAGAGTGAGATCTACAGAGCCCTAGGAATATAACCACAAGACCCATCCAAGATCCCATAAAAATAGTGTGGAAATATACTAACATCCACATATTATCCAAATCAACATATTATCTACAGAAACCGAGAGAGAATTATCTTGGACTGACATTATCTGAGTAAACTAAGTGCTAAAGCCCGAATTGGGAATACAAAATGTCCAATACCATATCCATTCTTCAATAAAAGACATTTTTTTTGCATGATCAGTCATATTTTCAAAACAAATGCCAAAATTTCACAATTTATGCCAGGGTATGCAAACTTTTGAGCACAACTGTATAGTGGGACTAGACAAGGGTCAAGTGGTACAAAAAGCTCTCCATATAAACATGCTGAGGCAGTACCACTCATGGGATCCCCCAGTAATGGCAATATGCCCAGCAACAAGACTGATACCTCTACCTATGGCATCTGTGCTGTACTCAGCCAGGTCAACAACAATGGAATTGCCTACCTCAGCTGCAAGCTGCTGGACCGGGAGTAAAACTATGTAGCCATTGAATGTCTTGCTTTAAATAAACTGCAAACCTATTTCTATGGTGGGGAGTTCACCATAGACACCAACCACAATCCCTTCTGTCAATTGAACCAAGCTGCCAGGGATAATGGTTCTCTACTTCATTGGAGCCTGGCCCTGAGGATTTTACCATTTGTTATAGACAAGGTAGGAATCACCAAAATGTGGATTGACTCTCCCACCATGAAGGATCAGTGACTTGGCCTCACCTGCCTTAGCTTGTTGGAGGTCTCAACTAACTTGTTACAATTGACATGATACTAGAAACAACTCCTATGACTTTTCCCTTGCTGCACCACGGGCGGGACATATGCCTACGTGCAGTCAACATGTGCGGGGGAATTTAAGATAAGGGATGACACTTGTTGGTACAATGGTCCCACCTGAGATTCCTTTGCTTCAAGCAAGAAAAAATCCCCAGCCTGTGGAAATTCTAAAGAGACCTGCATAAGCTGCAGAGAGGACTGCAGGAGCCCAACTCACTCCTGCCCAGAGATAGACCAGTGCATCCCAGGACAGCACTCTTAAGTTCCAGATCAGTATCTGAGGACTGCAAGAGCCCAGCTGACCCAAAAAAACAGCATTCTCAAGCAGCTCACCTTTCTACAGAAATAAGCGCTTATCAGCAGGATGAAAGCAGCAGCAGGACCCAGCTACTCAGGTATCACAGCAATAGGATCAGAGAGGAAGAAGAAACAACAGAAGGTTAAGAACTCAAAGGTACAGACCTTCTCCACTTTAGGGGGCAGCAGAAAACCCCTCCTGCTCTCTCCAACTCAAAGCTGTCCATGGAGCAGCAGGCAGGGAAAGTTTCCTAAAGTTTACACTTGGATGAAGCAAATTGTGACACTGCAGTCAGAGGAATTGGAAAGTCAGATCCCTCAGATGAACAAGGACAATTTTTAAAGAAATTGGTGAAAGACTGAAACTTCTCTATCTCTGAAGTCACCTCAATATAGGATTATTTTAAGGGGGTCTCTTCCAGATCACTTTCGCCTCCATTAGAGCGATATGGCTCTGTCAAAATCACAGGAGCAGTCTGAAACTGCTGTTCTGGTTACAGTGGCAGACACACTGTCTCTCCCATGCCCTCTCCTTCCCTCACACTTCAGCCAGCACTAATAAAGTCTCTAGTTGCTGTAGACCCTTATGCCACTCTTCTTCCCCCTGCAGACAAGCAGGATAGGAAGAGGAAAATATTAAGCGAGAGTCCCAAACTATGTAAATATGGACTTAACTAAGTTAAATGAGAATCTAGAAGATATAATGAGATAATTGGAACCCCAACCTACAGATCCTCCACCAGACATTGGAAATCAGTGAGAAGGAACACAGCCAGCAGATAAAAGAGATAACTGGATGTATCTTTATGTCTAACTAACTTTTACCCATTATTATCATATCTTTCTAAATTTACCATATATTTACAATTTTCTTGATAGTCAGATATGTGATGTATACATGCTACAGGTGCTTTACCTTCTTCTCAGTCCTACAGGTATCTCACTAGACAGTGATCTTGTTGTCCCTCTTATTGCTCTAGGGGTTAGCAATTGTAAAGCTGCTGGCATATCTATTCTGATCAGTGGTGCACACTTTACACTTGTCTATAAGCTCATCTTTGGCCGCATGCTGGTCATAGATGGTTTGTGGACAGCAAGCCAGATAAGCATATCAGTGGGTATGCCTCACATGATAAAAATGAGTGCATGGATCTTTTTCAAATGCCTTAGACCCCAGCTTGTTACCACTAGAACAGTAGTGATGAGTGGGGACTTCAACTACCCAACTGAGGAAGGAGATAGGGGCACAGATAGCTCTGGGCAACTGGATGCTAGCTTCAGGCTGGTGAAAATGAATAGTTCCTGTTGGAAAAAAAGGAGATAGTGGATGAATTGAAGGGTTTGTATTAGAATGGCAGAATGAGAAGTGTGATAGGAGCTTGTTATGGTAAAGGTCAGGTGAAGAGAGACTGAACATTCTGTAATCGCCAAACCATTATATTGCATTTTTCAAGATTCACTCAACACAGGGTGGCTACCAGATGACTGGCGAAAAGCAGAGGTGATACCTATATTCAAGAAGGGAGCAAGAGCAAATCTGTGGAATTATAGACCAGTGAGCCCCACTTCTGTAGTGGGAAAGCTTTTAGAATGGTTAATAATATAATTATATTATAATAATATATAAAATACAAGAATATGTGAATTTGAACAGAATGATAAGTAGGAGTCAACATGGATTTATGAGGGATAGGTCATGTCAAACAAACCTAATTAGTTTCTATGAGGAGGTTAGTAAGGAACCTAGATCAAGGCAACTCAGTGGATGTAGTCTTTTGGGATTTTACAAAGGCTTTTGATACAGTACCACATGGAAGACTATTGTGCAAATTAAGGGATACAGGGATTGAAGTAAATATCTGCTCATGGATTGAGAGCTGGCTAAAAGACACGAGCAAAGGGTTGTGGTAAATGGAACATACTCCGATAGGACTAATGTGGTAAGTGGGATTCCTCAGGGTTCAGTATTAGGTCCTCTCCTTTTTAACATATTTATTAATGACTTAGTAGTGGGACTGGAAAGTAGTGTCTCCATTTTTGCTGATGACACAAAGATGTGCAAGGTAGTTAAATCAGATAATGATGTACTTTCCCTCCAAAAGGATTTACATACGTTAGAGGAATGGGCATCTAAATGGCAGATGAGATTTAATGCGAATAAATGTAAAGTTAGGCACCTAAGAGGGAAAAATAGCCATGCAATTTATAATCTTAATGGAGCAAATCTAGGGGTATCTGATATTGAAAGGGAGTGCTTGTGGACAACCACCTAGGTAACAGTGCTCAAAGCCAAGCAGCAGCTGCAAAGGCAAATAAAATATTAGCATGTATTAAGAAGGTTATAGAAGCAAGGGAAGCAAATATAATTCTGCCACTATACAAATTTCCAGTATGCCCTCATTTGGAATATGGAGTACAATTTTGGGCACTACTTCGTAAAAAGGACATGTTAGAGCTGGAAAAGGTACAGAAAAGGTCTACAAAACGAATTAGGGGAATGGAGGGGCTAAGTTATGAAGAAAGACTAACCAAATTAAACTTATTTTCTCTAGCAAAAAGGCGTCTAAGAGGAGATATGATTACCTTATATAAATACATCCAGGGTCAGTATAAAGCTTTGTAAAGTGAGATTTTTGTGCCAAAAGGTTTTCAACTGACAAAAGGGCATCCTATGAGGTTAGAAGTAAAAAGATTCCAACTCAAAGAAAGAAAAGGGTTCTTCACAGTAAGGGTGGTTTATCTGTGGAATTCTCTACCAAAGGAGGTGGTTTCAGCGGATTCAATAAATAACTTTAAAAAGGGAATGAGTCTATTTTTAATTAAAAAGGGCATTCAGGGTTATCCTGGTTAATTAGAGAGAGAGTATTGATCCAGCGAGGAATCTGATCGCCAGTATCTGGGGTCATGAACAAGTTCATTTTTTTTCCCTTTTGAGACAATTGGCTTTGTTTCCCTTGTTTGTTTTTTTCTGTCTTCCTTCCTCTGGATCTGCATTATGCAGATCAGAGGAGAACTTAAAAGGTTGAACTTGATGGACTAAAATTATTTTTTCAACCTTAATTACTATGTTACATGGCACTTGGAGGTTAAAGGGTCTGGAATACTTCTCAATTTCAAGTTGAGATCCAGGGAGGGTGAGAAATGTAACTCTTTCTTTTTCAAAACGACCCACTCAGCGCACACTCCCCTCTGAGCTGCATGACAACACCAATGTGATGAGAGATGGGAAAGAAGATGTCATCAGGGTGGTCACAGACTTCTACAGTTATCTCTATTCTCCCAAAGTGATGGACAATACATCTACAGAGAGATTTCTGAAAGGTATCACTAACGCTGTTGTTTTTACAGGTGCCACAGTAATGGATGCCCCTCTAACACTGGAGGAACTACACTCTGCTGCCATATCCTTTAAGGCCAGTAAAACTCCTGGCAGTGTTGGCCTTTCAGCTGAATTTTATGTAATGCTGTGGGATCTCAATAGCCAGGAATTGCAAGAGTTGTACAGGTAGATGGTAGTGGCGGGTAGACTGCCAGCTTCACTGAGAGAGGGATGCTTAAGCTCTTGTACAAACAGAAGGGTAGCAGTCTTACTTGAAGCCCTTCCTTGTCATCTCTGGGGTAGGCAGGGTTGCACTAAATTAGATCAGAGGGATTAACGCATCAGGTCCAGACAACAGGTGAAGTGTTCACTCTACATGAGTGACATCACCATCTTCTGCTTGGATTAACAGTAGGTGCGGAGACTGGTGCAGGTATGTAAAGACTTCAGCATGCTTCAGGTACCAGTGTCAACTGCAGGAAGTCAGAAACTGTGCTGCTTGATCAGTGGCACCTGAATTCTGCCCCACTACCTTTACCCATCAATGCTGACCTCACTAAGATCTTGGAATCTGGTTTGGTGGAGATGGTGTAGTCCTAGCTATGCCTAAAATAATATACCTTCCCAGGTATAACTAGGTAGTACTAATAACAAACCTACCATCCTTTTCAATAATTACTGTAATTGTGCTCCCAGAAGCATACAGTACTATCTAATAAGAGATAACATGTACATGTAAAATATTTCCCTGATCTACCATGCCAGCATTCACCTAATCAAGTAAGATAGCTCAACCAGTGGATTGACACAAAAACAAAAAAACATACCCAACCTTTTAAAAGCAACTCATACACCATACATCCAAGTTCTTGTGTTTCTCTTCTTCCATAATGCATGCAAGTGATCTATTTCCATATGTGAAGATCCCAGGGAGGGGGTCAGTTCAGCTCCTGAAATTCCTGCCTTTAGCTACAGGAACCCTCCCTCAGGTATCTTAGAAGCTATGAGCCTCTTGGTTCCAGACAGTCATATCAGAATCATCAGCTCAGGAGCACAGGATCAGCATAAACAGTATCATCTGCTTCTTTAGTGGGCTTGAAAAGGCCAAGGTAACCAATCCTACTTAGTAGATTCCAGTCTGGTTCTTCTAAGGAAGCAGTAGAGGCTCAGGGTAGCAAAGTGATTTTAGCTCTAGTCTTTCCTTTAAATGAAACACACCATTGTCTGTGTGTCCCAGAAGAGCACTGATTTTATTTGCATACAGACACAGTATTTATGCAGTTGAGAACAAAGGTTTTGCCAACATTAAATTTTAATGGGCTTAACACATTCAAATTCCCCACCCAGATTAGAACTAACTAATAACAGATGTGCCTCCGATGGTATGTGGCTGAATGGTCCATGATAAACCAATCAGGAGGCAGAGAAAACTGTGGGTTTGGCTTGGCCACCTTAGGGTGGATCTATGGGACGCACTTACAGAGCAAGAATGGCACAAAGAAGACAAATAAATGCATGTAATTATCAAAAACTGCCACAAAATGTCACTGTAGGATAAGGAATAGAAGGTGTCATTTTTCTCAGCATTATAAATGGAGCATAATAAAATTGTGTTTTTTTTTCTGTGATATTATTTAATTCCTAAGGGGGGTTGTTGGTTAGGGAGGAATAGAACTTCATACCATATATTTTCTATTTTATACTCAGCAGGTGTAGATAAAATGTTGGTTCTCCCATCTTTTAAAATGCAGTTTCCCCAAGATGTACAAAATAGTATGATTATAGGTCACTGTGAAACCAGTACAAGATCTGTATGGGTCTAATCCAAAGTAACATATCATAATCTGTTATGGAGTACATGATCCAAAGGCAGTATACCTCTCAAAAAAAGAGATTTACTTACTCTATTTCCAAAGGCTACCTTTTTACCTAAATAATGTTCTAGCATATAAATTATTGGTATATTTTCTAACACCACACAAACAGAGAATTTACAATTATTTTTAAATAGATTTACATTTTAAAACTAATTATGTGATCATTAAACCCTTGGCTCAACTCAGTGCCTCTGATATTTCCTCTAGGTGTACCTTTGTTCGTCCTTCTATTTTTCGTGTACTTTTATTTTATACCGGACTCTTCTAAATCTTTTATATCTTCCAGTGTTGTGTTATTGTGCTAGTTTTTATTAGTTCACTGTATCTCTTACATCTGCTGTCCTATTCACTCTTTCTATATTATGTTTTTAGTTATAACATATCAATGGTCTTTTTAGAGAAAATCTTAGTTATAGAACCATCCGCATGTGCTTTGGATCTAAATTTTGGACATTTAGAAACTACATTGGCCTGGAGTGTGTGAGTGAGGGATTTACTGATTGTAGTTCCATTTAATCTTATGTGTAAGTGACACAACAATCATCACTGTAATGGGATAGATATATTATCTTTATGCAAGCTCTCAGTTGACTATTGTAGTGAGAACAAAACATGGTTTATTTTACTGAAGCAAAATAAAATATTCTAGTGAAAAAATATAAGCTTTATTTTGTTTTTACGGAGTCAGCTCTCTTATGGACATTAAAATATAAACCATTGATGTAACATTTCACACAGTCACATCATGTAATGCTCTTGTGTGAGATCTCTTATGTGCCTTGAGAGTGAAGGAATGAGTGAACTTTTTCCCACATTCTGAACATTCAAATGGTCTTTCACCTGTGTGAGTTTTCTTATGTTCATTGAGAATTGAGGCCCTGGCGAAACATTTCCCACATTCAGAACATACAAATGGTCTTTCTCCTGTGTGGGTTCTCTTATGAATATTGAGATTTGACATCTGACTAAAACATTTCCCACATTCAGAACATGCAAAAGGTTTTTCTCCTGTATGAGTTCTCTTATGAATATTAAAATGTGAGATGTTGCTGAACCCTTTCCCACATTCAGAACATGAAAATGGTTTTTCTCCTGTGTGCGTTTGCATGTGAATATTGAGACGTGATGCCAGAATGAAACATTTTCCACAGTCAGAACATGCAAATGGTCTTTCTCCTGTATGAGTTAACTTATGAATATTCAAATCTGAAACCTGACGGAAACATTTCCCACATTCAGAACATGCAAATGGTTTTTCAGCTGTGTGAGTTTTTATGTGAACATCGAGTACATAGGCCTGGCTAAAAGCTTTGCCACATTCAGAGCATACAAATGGTTTTTCGCCAGTGTGAGTTCTTCTATGAACATTGAGTTTTGAGGCCAGACTGTAAGATTTCCCGCATTCAGAACATGCAAATGGCCTTTCTCCTGTGTGACTTCTTAAATGAACATTGAGTTTTGAGGCCTGGCTGAAACCTTTCCCACATTCAGAACATGAAAATGGTCTTTCTCCGGTGTGAGTTATTTTATGTTGTTTGAAAGTGGAGGCATGACTGAAACATTTCCCACATTCAGAACATGCAAATGGCCGTTCTCCAGTGTGAGTTCTCTTGTGTTGATTGAGGTTTGAGGGCCGAGTGAAACATTTCCCACATTCAGAACAAGCATATGGTCTTTCTCCTGTGTGAGTTTTCTTATGTTGCTTGAGATTTGAGGCCCAGGTGAAACATTTTTCACATTCAGAACATTTAAATAGTTTTCCACTGTTAGTTCCTGTATGAGCAACTGGAGATAAATTAACATTGTTGGGTTCCGATTCTCTGCTCATATGATTTGCTTCTAGACAACCGTTTGAAACACGGAATTCTTCCACTACATAGCCTAGTGAACTAAGGGAATCGTGGTGCATTTCAGGGATATTTCTTGTCATGGATCCACCTACATGAAGGAAGTAAAAAAAAGTAAGGCAATTCAGCAAAATGTTAAACCGTGATGTGTGAGAGTAACAGTAGGATTCTTACATGAATACTACATTTTATAATTGTAGGGAACAATGTGTCTTGGCTTAAACAGTGTGTTAAATAACTGGAAATGTATGCAGATAAAACATATTTTGTAACACTAAGTAAAAAACTACTGCATCATCATCTACTGGCAACTATCACATATACATTTTTTATATCTACAGTGGATATAAAAAGTCTACACACCCCTATTAAAATGTCAGGTTTCTGTGCTGTAAAAAAATTACACAAAGATAAATCATTTCAGAACTTTTTCCACCTTTAATGTGACCAATAAACTGTACAACTCAATTGAAAAACAAGCTGAAATCTTTTAGGTGGAGGGAAGAAAAAAAGAAAAGAAAAATAATGTGGTTGCATAAGTCTGCACATCCTCTTATAACTGGGGATGTAGCTGTGTTCAGACTTAAGCAATCAAATTCCAAATCATGTTAAATAGGAGTCAGCATACACCTGCCATCATTTAAAGTGCCTCTGATTAACCCCAAATAAAGTTCAGCTGCTCTAGTTGGTCTTTCCTGAAATGTTCTTAGTCGTATCCCACAGCAAAAGCCATGATCCACAGAGAGCTTCCAAAGCATCAGAGGGATCTCATTGTTAAAAGGTATCAGTCAGGAGAAGGGTACAAAAGAATTTCCAGGGCATTAGATATACCATGGAACACAGTGAAGACAGTCATCATCAAGTGGAGAAAATATGGCACAACAGTGACATTAAATATCTGGCAAGTACTGGCAGGAATATCTGGCAATATCTGGCAAGTACTGGCTGTGTGGTACATGTGACAACAATCTCTCGTATTCTTCATATGTCTGGGCTATGGGGTAGAGTGGCAAGACAAAAGCCTTTTCTTGCGAAGAAAAACATCCAAGCCAGGCTACATCTGAATTCTCCCAAAAGCATGTGGGAAAAGGTGTTATGGTCTGATGAAACCAAGGTTGAACTTTTTGGCCATAATTCCCAACCCCTCTCCCTCCCTTATGTCTCCTTCCCCCCAGCTCCCTCACCTGTGTCTCTCTCCCTCTGTCTTTTCCCCCCCACCCTCCCTTATGTCTCTTCCCCTCTCCTCCCTTCCCTGTGTCTATTCCCCACCTTCTCTGTCTCTTTCTCCCCGCTCCCTCCCTTGTGTCACCTCCCCCCCATCTCCCTCTCCTGTGTCTCTCTCCCTCCTGTGTCTCTTTCAACCCTCCCCTGTGTCTTTTTCCCCCCTCCCATGTGTCTCTTCACCCATCCTCCCTCCCCTGTGTCTCTCCCCCTCCTTCCTCCTGTATCACTCCTCCCCTCCTCTGCCTTCCCTGTGTCTCTCCTCCCTCCCATGTCTTTCACCCCCTTCTCCCTCCCAATTGGTGTATATTTACATAATTAAGGATGTTTTCATATATCTTATCTATGAAATTTCAAAAACTTTTGATTCTGTAATCTGGTTGGCTCAGACGATCAGTCGCTCCAATCTGATTACAAGAATTAAATGTTAAATCGCAGCTCTCTGTCTCCTCAAACATGGAGACGTAAAATAGAAACAAGACAGACAAAAGCATTGGTACAAAGTACCACATACTTTTATAAAAATATTTAAGAGTCAGTAGAAATAATTATATAATTATATATAATTATAGAATTATATTATAATATATGCTAATGCCGTGACATCACACGCGCGCCACGTCATTAGCATATACCGGGTGCCGGCACCCTGTATATGCTAATGACGTGGCGCGCGTGTGACGTCACAGGCGCACCACATCAAGACCCGGAAGGAGCGGAGGTTGGAGCAGGTAAGTGAGGGGAGAGAGGGAGGGTTGAGGATGAGGAGGGGGAGGGAAAAAGACACGGGGGGGTAGAGAGACACAAGGGGGGGAGAGTGACTCGAGTATAAGCCGAGGGGGCCCTTTTTAGCCTTAAAAAAAGGGCTGAAAAACTCGGCTTATACTCGAGTATATACGGTAACTTTGTTGTATTTAATTTAATTTAAGTAATGACAAACATTTTGTCTGTGAAAGAACAGGGGAAACAGATACACTCTGTATTCACTTCTGTTTGTGATCGGAGTTAGTGATTAAGGAATATTCTGTTGATAACACATTTTTGAGTATTGTGCAATAGAAAACTATATGAACCATTACAATAAGCCTCCAGCGAAAAATAACTGATTATTATTTGCTATTAAACTGGGAACTTGGCACCTTACAAGCGAATCTACTCTATGAACTCTACAATAAATTCACCCCACTTAGTTCCATAGTAATTGAGATTGAAAAAGGCTGTAATTATATATTTTTATCTGTATAAAAATGCTTGCACACTATCAAGTCAAGTTCATTGGGCACTATGTGACACTGCAGTGGTCCTTTAAGTGGCTTTTTTATGTGTGCAGTGGGCTGTGCATTTGTTTTTAGTTCTTCTCACTACGTCCATCTACAAGACCAGAAAGAAGCAAAAAGAAAAAACGAAGCAGCTCAAAAGTTGCAAGAGATACACAGGATCATCTTGGGGGACTATAAGGAAGTAGCACATTGTGAAGTTAAAGTCTCCCCCTATTCTAATCAAGCATTCGGAGACATACATTTATACACTGTTCCACACATTACTATTCAGTAGCTGCACAAACAATGCTGTATATCTCAGGAATTATTTATTTATTCTCTTAAGGAGCAAATCAATTGCTCTTGAGGTGACAGTGTGCCTCTAAATAAAGTATTATTATTGTTCATATTTGTATTAATTACTCACCTTCTCTGATATTTACAGGACTCTCCTCGTCCTTCACCTGCTGCTGATCTCTTATATCCAGATCTTGTTCTACCTTTGGTACAATTGGAGGCTTCACATCTAAAGATCCTACACAGATACAGATAAACTGCTTATAGACTTTCACCATTTTATTATTCATTATCAATCTAGTGTTTGTGTCTTATAAACAATTCTAAATATTTAGTTGAAAGATGCACAAAGACAGAAA
This sequence comes from Discoglossus pictus, assembly GCA_027410445.1. Classification (NCBI taxonomy): domain Eukaryota; kingdom Metazoa; phylum Chordata; class Amphibia; order Anura; family Alytidae; genus Discoglossus; species Discoglossus pictus. Next base: position 96,345,777 of record CM050170.1, on the reverse strand, counting down.
CAAACAAATGCTGTTACTTTTATATCGAAAGAAGATCATATATTGTGTTATTGGGTATAACATCAGCTTTAGAAAAATAAATACAACTGATTTACGGATCTGTTTACAAGGAAATAAACGAATGACTTTACAAACTAACACTGTATCACTATTTGTGTTCATTTAATACATAATATCATAATCATAATTTATCTCTGTTTCTTACTGTTTAATACAATGGGCTAGATCTCTTTGGTTTGGATACATATATTTACAGGTTTATATATAAAAAAAGAATTTCCTCTGTATATCTACATTTCTTTTATATAAACATGTTGAAAAGTGCATTCAGAGATATAGCATTTTGAAATAATTTGCTGTATCGGATGTTGCTCTATTTTCAGTATTAGAGACTTCATCTCAAGCAGAGCCTTTACATTTAGTGCATCACCTATCAGAGCCATCACTGATCTTGTAATAAATACAGAGCCATTAGACCACATGGAGGGGAAGGAATCAACAGACTAATCTGAATATATATATATATATATATGTATATATATATATATATATATATATATATATATATATATATATGTGGACTATTCATTTTTATTTGAGGATATTGTCTAGTTCTCAAGAGTACAATATGAATATGTTCTCTTATCTGACCCACTGTTGATGTCAGGAGGACCTGTATAGAATTCTCAGGGCTGGGTTGATTACCTTTTCAATAATAAAAAACACTTCTGTCTTTCACTAGATTTGTGGTTCTGATCATGTGGCGCTTAAAGTCATAGCTTCTAAAAATAATGGGTTGGCTGTTACTAATTCAGTAGAATTCACAGATATGTTTCAAGTCACCATGGACAAATATTGTTATGAAACTGACCTGAAAACAGGACTAATAGTCAGCTCCAAATACACCAACAGATGTGCAGAGTAGTCTGCTGAGTGTTTATGGGTGTAGATATAATTTCTATAGATGGCGTCTGCAAACTTGTATAAACCTATTAAGTAACAGTTAGGCGATGTGACAATGCAACTAGATTTATTAAATAACTGAGCACATACAGCTAACATGGACCCACTTAGCATTAAGATAGTTAGGAGCCAATCAAATATTTTCTAAAAGCCATGTATAATAACTTAAACATTAGGAGCCAGCAGTAAAATATTAGGAACTGCATAAGTCTATGTATCTGTCATACTCTGTTTCATCCCAGAAAAAATACTTTATTAATGAAAACTATTTATGTAAACCCTGTACGCAATTAGCAATTATTATTAATGTTACTCTAGGGAAACAAGTAACAGGTAAGTGGAGCAGATTGATAAGTGAAAGCTTCAGACCTTCCAAGTATAAATAATGTATCACTCACCTTCACTGATATTTACAGGAATTTCCTCCTCTTTAATCTCCTGGGAACTCCTCATATTTGTCTTTTCTTCTTGATAAGACTTTGAGACAACTGATGGTGTCACTTTGTCACTGTCTGTACAAATAAACATGAGACGGTCACACACTGGGATTTGTTACATGTCTTTATGGTCTGTACAAATAAACAGGAGACGGTCACACACACTGGGATTTGTTACATGTCTTTATGGTCAGTCCAAATAAACTTGAGATGGTCACACACTGGGATTTGTTACATGTCTTTATGGTCTGTACAAATAAAAAAACAAAAACAAATAAACATTAACAAACACACCATGATGTTTGCTAAATCTAGCAGTAGCTTTTGTGAGTTAACACCCAGAAAATCCCTGCTAAAATTAGTATTAGTATCATCATTTGCTTTGTTCACAGGCAGCTAATACATTTTAATACAATGTAACAATCAGTGATGGCAGTTTGTGCATGAAGGAACCATAGGATGTGTAGTCCCCTTGTAGAAGGAAAAAGGAGGAGCCAGGCACTGATCTGTAGATGTCTGCATTGTGACACAAACAACAGACACTTAGCGTCTGGAGACAGAGATCGGCCATTTAATAAGTGAGAAGATCTCACCTCTGGGTCTCACTGACCTATGTATCTTAGTGGAAGTATATATATATATATATATATATATATATATATATATATATATATATATATATATATATATATATGTATATATATACAGTTGCAAGCAAAAGTACGTGAACCCTTTGGAATGATATGGATTTCTGCACAAATTGGTCATAAAATGTGATCTGATCTTCATCTAAGTCACAACAATAGACAATCACACTCTGCTTAAACTAATAACGCACAAAGAATTAAATGTTACCATGTTGTTATTGAACACACCATGTAAACATTCACAGTGCAGGTGGAAAAAGTATGTGAACCCTTGGATTTATAACTGGTTGAACCTCCTTTGGCAGCAATAACTACAACCAAACGTTTCCTGTAGTTGCAGATCAGATGTGCACAATGGTCAGGAGTAATTCTTGACCATTTCTCTTTACAGAACTGTTTCAGTTCAGCAATATTCTTGGGATGTCTGGTGTGAATCGCTTTCTTGAGGTCATGCCACAACATCTCAATCGGGTTGAGGTCAGGACTCTGACTGGGCCACTTCAGAAGGCGTATTGTCTTCTGTTTAACCCATTCTGTTGTTGATTTACTTCTATGCTTTGGGTCGTTGTCCTGTTGTAACACCCATCTTCTGTTGAGCTTCAGCTGGTGGACAGATGGCCTTAAGTTCTCCTGCGCAGATCACATTTTTTGACAATTTGTGCAGAAATCCATATCATTCCAAAGGGTTCACATACTTTTGCTTGCAACTGTGTATATAAACATTTAAAAACACTGTCTGATGCTGGAGCTAGACGTGTTTAGTGTGAGCTCCTGCTTAAAGCACTAAAAGTGGGCTTATAAATTGCCCTAGTTATCATAACTAAACTGCATACCCTGAAAACAACTGGGGGAAGAAGAGGGGGGACCCATTTCCCCCGTGGGACCCTCAAAAGATACCCCTGGAGGCACAGCTGCAGAGAAACCTGCACCCGGCCAGCTCACTAGAAGACTGCCTTCCTGCAGGGACTTACCGGGAGGTGAGAGCTTCAGAGGCCCTGCGCACCCTTTGCCAGAAACTGCAACACTGCAGAAGGGCCTGGTCAGAGCAACACAGGAGGCAGTGGAAGCTACAGAGACCCCAAGATCGGGTGGCGGCCATCTTGGATTTGCATGAGGCAAGGTCTGAGGTGGAAGCCCAGGCCCCTGTGGGTGCACAGGATCACCTCAGGAGCTTTACCCATTAACCCTGTGACCCTAGACCTGGAGACCCAACTGTAAAGTGATTACTGGTGGGGCTGGAGGAAAGAAGCAGGAAGATAGAGTGTGGCTATATCTTTACCTGCATTAGGGGGGTCAGAGAGGCCCTTGCTGTTGGAGTGTCACTCCTGCAAAAAAAGAGCTCTGAGGCGGCCATTTTAGGGGCATAGGACAGGACTGTGCACACAGAAGAAGGGATACATGTCAGCCCTAACCTCATCTCCTCCACAAGTATAAAACAAGCACAACACTGTTTATAATACACCCCTCATCTAACTAGCCTGCTATCCTTAACAAACAAGTACAAACAAGGAAAAAATCCACACTGAACTTAGGGTACTTAAACCTTTGAGAAAACTGGAATTATAAAAACTCACTATTCAACGTACACACCAACAGATAAGGCTGGATTGCATCCTTCTTACCTTTATTCTGCCAGCCCTGCGAATCAGGGCCCCATATGTGAGAAACTGGCATATGTAACACTGACTCTATGCAACTGGCAGACAGAGAATGGAGGCTCACTGACACCTAGTGGACAGAAACGATTCAACACTATTCCCCAAAGCACTCCAACTGTCAAGCAGGGGTATTACACAAAGGTAAAAGTGGAAACATAGATCAGTTAAGAGGAAGGGTTTACTCTACAATCTACCCTGCACAGAAAAGCCCCTCAATCACTCCCTAAAGGAGGGACCCTGCCCAAGACAAAACACAGGTGGCACTCAACACAAAAAAACAGAGACTGCAAACAGAACCACTATATGTAAACCTTGAAATGGCGAGAAATCCCTGACCGCCCCCTGCGTCACAAATGAGTGGTCAACTCTCTAAAAGCCATGCACGATAGACCACAAGCAACCAAAGACCATGACTAAAATGTGATTTGCATTAAAACCATTCATTTATCTGCACCACCACTTTGATCCCTCAGCAACTGCTACTGACCATCAGCCACAGACTGCCCACGCAATAGTAACTTTAATCCTTGGGCTTCAACATGGGGAAATGCAAAAAGGCACTGCAATCAGAAGGATCACAGATCATTTTAAAACCCCAGAAACCACCCAAGAAGCGAACTCAGAGCACTCAGACAACTCTGAGGATCAGGAGGACCTGGGTGCAACCCAAAGCAACATGGACCTCTCACCGAGATCCATAGCCCTGATAGAACGAATGTTCCAGGCATATACTGAAAAGACTGAATGCTATCAGAAAGGACATACATGACCTGGGTCAGAGAACCCACCTTCTGGAAGAAATGGTAGACCAGATTGCTGAAGCCCAGGAGAGGGACAGAGCGCTACACTCGCAGACCTACTCCAGAGTGGAAACCCTCGAAGATAAATTTGAGGACCTAGAAAACAGGTCGCGCCGCCATAATTTAAGACTGAGAGGGATTCCGAAGGCAGTACAAGACCTGAAGCCTTACCTGAAAGACACCATCAAGGGCATTATTCCGGAAATACCAGAGTCAGTATGGGAGATAGAGAGGGCCCACAGAGCTCTAGGGGCACCCAGAAACCCAGACGTACCGAAAGATGTGATCATTAGATTCCTGAGACAACAAGCCAGAAAAAAGCAAAACATCAGGGGCCCAGACAATGCAACAACACTGCTGTTCGCAGATCTTTCTCCGATCACACTGACCAGGCGCAGGGAAATGAAGCCAGCCCTAGAGATTCTGAACACACATAAAATCCCATATAGATTGGGATTTCCATTTGTGGTATCTTTTCAACATAAGGGCAAGATGTACTCAGCCCGCTCCCTGGAGGAATGCCGCTCTCACCTCACTACTATAGGACTTGCACCTAATCCACCGAACAACGCAGAGAGGGATCACAGACGAAACAATACTACTGCGCCCACCAAACAGTGGACTAAAGTACAGAATAAAGGCAATCAGAGCTCTTCCCCAAATTCGCGGGAAACGCCTACGAGCCACAAGTCCACTACTAGAACTGGGCAGATACCTGAAGGCGCCCTTAGAGCTACCTGAAGTACCATACCAATCGGACTAATTTACAAAGGGTTTAATCATTCATGATTTGTTGTTGAATTTAAGGCTAATTTGTATCAGATTTATCTTTTGTCATTTTAAGCACAGTTCAAAAGTCATTGCTGGTTGTTACTGTTCCTTACAAATGTCTTAGCCTGAGAATATAGCTACAAAACTTCCCATAACTAGACTTGAAAGGAAGACAACACTGACACTCACCAAACTTAAACACTAAGGCCCTCATTCAATTGCGATTTTGCCAATTGAATAGGGCTCTAAATAATCACATAACATATATTTTTTAAAGAAGTTTTTAGTTAGTGAAAACCTTGCTTTTGGATAGATGCTTAATAACTAAAAACTTCTTTAAAAAATATATGTTATGTGCTTATTTAGACCCCTATTCAATTGGCGAAATTGCAATTGAATGAGGGCCTAAGGCAAGAGTCGATGGGAAGCCTTTTTTTTTTTTAACAAGAGACGAAATAAACAGGGAAAGATGGCTACCCACTTGAAAATTAGAGACCTATTACCCCCCCTACAGAGGACATAACATAAAGGCAGGCCTCACAAGAGCTCTTTTTACTACCATACTGAAGTCCCCATTGATGAACTAGCAGGGAACCACCCAAACCAAAAGAAGACGACACTAGGGGAAATAGAGGCCCACTGAAAACCTAAAATTTGAGGCACGTTACCACTCGAATCAGAAACGTAGGGTGACATAAACAAAAAAAGAACCTTCCAAAACCTTATCATAATCCAAGAGACAATCTGAGTGTAGAAGGCCAACTAGCTTTTATAGATAAGACCATGACACTTTCCCTTCATCTCTTACCAGACTATTAGACTCTATAGTTAGATCTAAATGAGTTGCCCCTCAGTGGCTACAAGGAACTACTTTTATGTAATGGGTTCCTTATATATACCCCTCCAACAGGGGATTATAGGAGGATTGCCTCCCATAGTCCTACCCCCGACAGATGCCAGAATTTTTGACTGGCGTAGGAGTAAGTGTATATGTATTACGGTTAATGTTGTTTATGAACTTTCTTTTTTCCCTTCCCCTCCCACCCCAGCACGCTCTATCCGGCATGAGAAGACATTGGCCCGCAACGGGGCCTGGAGGCTCCTTCTGGTGCTCCCTGGCTCTCTGGTCCCTCCTGCACAATCCGGGACATGGGGTGAGTTGACAGGCTCTCAACAACACATACTCAGACTTACCCGATGGCCAGTGTAGAATACGCTTTTACCACACACAATGTAAAAGGGTTCAATTCACAGTACAAAAGGAGAAAAGCTTTCCTTTATTACAAGCATATAAAGCCTTCTGTCCTGTTCTTGCAGGAAACACATTTTGCCCAACACAAAATCCCCTCATTCTTGGATAAAGAATACCCAAACTATTACTCAGCTACGCAACCCACCAGAAAAGCGGGGACATCAATACTAATACATCGCAATTTTCCATTCCAGATCACCTCTAAAATAATTGACAAAGAGGGACACTACATTATTCTATCCGGCACAATTCTAGGTTCAGAGCTGACGCTAGTATCCATTTATACCCCGACGACATCTCCACATAAAACTCTTTTAAAAATCCTAAGAGTACTTGAATCTAACGCCCATGAAAAACTGATAATAGGGGGAGACCTCAATCTGACATTAGATTCTCTCTTAGATCGATCTAGGGGCCTAGACTGTGGTCGGTACACAAATAAAATGCAACAAATTAAGAGATTATTAAACGATATAGGCTTAGTGGACGCCTGGAGAGGGCATCACCCAACCAGACGAGAATATACTCACTACTCGCATGTACATGGATCTTATTCCCGAATCGATACAATACTAGTAAGCGCGCCAATTTTTGATATGACTAGATCAGCCGAAATTAATGTATGCCCATGGTCGGATCATTCGGCGGTGACCCTGACAATAGACTTTGGCGAGACCCAGAAAAGCCCTTTTATCTGGAGGCTAAATGAAATTTTACTACACAACCCCACATTCAATAGCCAAGTAGAGAAAGACCTACGACTATACTTTGACATCAATGACACTACAGACGTAGGGATGGGCTGAATCTGGACTGCCCATAAGGCGTATATACGTGGCACCTATATTAAGCTTGCTTCGGCCTTTAAGAAGCAATGCCTGCTGAGGGAAACAGAGATCAGAAAAGAACTCCAAAGACTAGAGAGACATAACCAGACTAACCCCTCTCCTCAAACAAGACATCAAATAGATAGATGTAGACTGGAATTTGACAATGCTCTCTCAATGCGGACAGACAAAGCACTGAGGCGCACCACCCACCTATACTATACGAAGGCGAACAAACCTAGCTCCCTTCTAGCTAGGAGACTGAACCCTAGACCCCTTCAGCAAAAAGTTTTAAAGCTTAACACCGCAAATGGGTATCCCTCAGTAAGCCAAACAGAAATTAAACAGACCTTTGCGGCTTTCTATCAAAAAATCTATGCTGCAACTATCCTACAAGGCCCAGATGCGACCCAATCCTATCTGACATCTTTAGATCTACCCAAGGCCACGGAACAGGACAGAAGCATGCTTAACTCTGACATATCAATAGAGGAGGTACTCAGAGCTATTGAAAATCTCAAATTAGGTAAAGCCCCGGGCCCAGATGGGTTCCCAAACTCCTACTATAAAACATATGCTGGGCTTCTAGTCCCCTATCTATGCAGGCTTTTCAACTCCATTTTGAATGGAGAAGCCATGCCACCTGAACTAAATAGGGCTGACTTGGTGGTGTTCCCTAAGGAGGGCAGGAACCCCCTGGAGGCCAAAAACTACTGCCCAATATCCCTCCTAAATGGCGATGTTAAGATGCTAGCAAAGATAATGGCGGACAGGATCTCCAAGTTCCTACCAGAACTAGTACATAAAGTCCAGACGGGCTTTATCCCATTCAGACAAGCAGCAGACAATCTTAGACGAACTTTAAATGTACTACATCTGGCGCAAAGGGATGGTATCCCGCTTTGTGTCTTGGCCCTTGACATTGAAAAGGCCTTTGACACGGTAGAGTGGCCCTACTTACACGCGACACTGGCCAAATTTGGCTTCAAAAAACGCTTCATAAATCTGCTACGCTCTTATTATCATCTGCCCCAGGCGGCTCTAAAACTACCAGGGCCAAACAGGGAGACTATAGACATACGGAGAGGAACAAGACAGGTGTGCCCCCTGTCTCCATTACTCTTTGCGCTGGCCATGGAACCTTTGGCCCAAAAAATCAGATGCACCGCAAACATAAGGGGCCTGAGAATCGGCCTCCAAGACCTCAAATGCTCCCTGTTTGCGGATGACCTCCTATGCACTCTGACATACCTCAAGAGCTCGATCCCGGCCTTGCTGACGGTATTACATGACTTTGGGGAGATATCGGGGCTAAAAATGAACCTGGAGAAAACCGAGGCCTTAGATGTAGGAATACCATTGACAGATCTTACAGAATTGCAAAGGACTTATAACTTTTTCTGGCCAAAAACATCAATCAAATATCTAGGGGTTCATATTACAAGGAGGGTTGCGGGAATATACAAAGCAAACTACCCCCCATTGCTTCAGAAATTAACAAAAAATATACAAAGCTAGTCAAAGCTAAACATATCATGGACGGGCCGCATCACGGCCATCAAGATGAATATTCTGCCCAAAATATTGTACCTTTTCAGGACCCTTCCCCTACCGCTAGATCTCAAAGATCTAGACAGATTGCAGAATATAATATTTAAATTTATTTGGAGCAATAAAGCCCTGCGGATTGCTAGTCAGATGATGTATAAGCACAAAAACCAAGGGGGATTATCCTGCCCAAACCTCAGGCTTTACTACAAAGCAGCCCAGTTGGCCTTCCTGCCACTAACCCACACAAAGACACATTAACCCATATGGGTCTTTATGGAGAACTGGGAACTTAGACCCCACTCCTGGGAGACGCTGATCTGGGACTCAGGGATTCATAAAATCAAAAACAAAAAGTACCTCACCAACCCGATGATCAAACTCACGGCATCGGTGTGGACCTGGGCTTGTTCCAAACACCAACTAGCGCCACCAATCACCCCTATGACTTCTATAAAATCTTTCCCAGACTTTGAGACGACCTTGAGCTTAATCTCAAAAAGGTGGTGGCTCTCTAGTGACCTTAACAGAATAGGGGCGTGGTATCATGACGATAGAGTGGTAAATCACGAACAACTGGTAACTAACTTTAACATACCAACAGGGGAACTATGGAATTATAGTAAAATCAGACATTGGTTAGAATCCCTGACAAAAGACTGGGGCCCACCAAAACAGTGCTGGCTATCAACAATTTGTAAGAATATTCCCAACTCTAGAGGCACCCTGGGTCTCTTGTATTCCAGCTTTAACAATACCAAACAAAAACAGAAACCCGCCTGTATGGCACACTGGGAACAAGACCTAGGCAGGGAACTGACTATAGAAATTTGGCATAGGATTAGCCGAAATCTGACCAAGGGCTCACTTACCCATAGCCTACTAGAGGTCTCAATCAAAGTCCTCCACAGAACCTATCTCACCCCATCCAGAATGCACCAAATTAACCCGACGATAAATAGACTTTGCTTTAGGGGCTGCCAAGCTACAGGAGATTTTAGCCACATTTAGTGGCACTGCACAAAGGCACAAGCTCTCTGGGTGAATGTGTTCCAACTATTTTCACAACTAATACATAGCCCACTAACACCCACAATAGAGGTGTGCCTGTTAGGAGGGAAGGCAGAGAACATATCCCCCAAGTGTAATGCACTCTTACAGTATTTTACTTTAGCCACTAAGCATACTATTGCCAGACACTGGAGAATCCCTACACTAAATCTAAATGATGTCATTACCAGGATAAACTTTATAATGATTAATGAAAAATTGACACATTACATGCAACACAGCTATCCTAGCTTTCTGGCCACAGTTTAGCTCAGACCCCAGCCTCGGGGTGGGGATGGGCCGGAGGGCCGCGGGGGCGACGGATGGGGCCCCAGAGCCTACTTGCGACCAGTGTTACTCGAGACGGTGAGTGTGCTATTTCCCCACCTACCCTTTCTCCCCCCCCCCATCCTCTCTCCCCAGTTGATAATTGATTGTATTTTTGATTTAACTTGTGTAAAGAATAAAATGTTAGAAGACAATATAAAAGGAAAAAAAAAAAATAAAATTTGGAGAACACCAAAGGATATCTAGGTGATGTTAAGCAATGTGGTACAATTCCAAGCACAAAAATTATAAAGGAATTCCTATATGTACTAGATAAATATGATGCAATAAGTATGGCTACTATGAACATTGCATATATTTGCTCACCAATGGTTGAAATGTATTAATCCACTTCTGTTCTGACGCAAACTCCATTTAATAAAAAGATGTTTGGAAAAAAAAAAAAAAACACTGTCTGACTCCTTCAAACAAAAGGGTTACAAACCCCATGTCATCACACAGAAAGTAACCACTGCCATCAAAACACCCTAAGAACACCTGTTGCAATATAAAACTAAAGAAAGTTCTTCACGTACACCTCTAGTAACAACATACCATCCGACTCTAGAAGGAATACGTAAAATAATTAAAGATCTACAACCACAACTAACAGAGGATGCAGAATTAAAACATATATTTCCCAAAGCTCCCATTGTCGCATTCAGACAACCACCAAATCTAAGACAAACATTGGTGAACAGAAGATTGGCCAATGAACGGCCCAACAGAGAAAATGGCACCAAACCCTGCAACAAAAATCGCTGCAAATTATGTCAGCATATCTGCAAAGAGGATACAGCCACACACAACAACAAGAGCTACAACATCAGAGGGTCATATTCCTGCACATCATCAAATGTAGTCTACAATGTACTGTCTGTGAAAATGGATGCTACATTGGGGAAACCAACCAGAAATTACATATGAGGATGAACCTTCACAGAAACTCCATCAAAAAACACAATGAAGACAGTTATTGTACCCCAGTGGGACATCACTTTTCACAAAATAACCATTCTATACAAAACCTGAAAATAAAAATACTCAGAGGTTACTTTAAAAACACACAAGAAAGAAAGATCTATGAAATGAAGATGATAACTCACTTTAATACAAAAAATACAGGACTTAATGTTAATATGGAGTTTTTATCTTATTATCTTAATTTCTTAGAACCTCCTATACTCCTGATATGATGATTATGTGTATGTATGTGTGTATATATGTATACATGTTTATATATTTATATTTATTTATTTATATGTATTTAATTATATTATGATACTTTTTGTATATGTGTATATAGCTTATATATATATATATATATATATATATATATATATATATATATATATATATATATATGTACCATACTATGTTGTGTTCATTCCACCTATATGTATTTGCCTGATGATGTCAGACACTGCCAACACTCTCTCTGCATGTGCTGTTTTTATTCAAACTGAGGGTTCCATCTCATGTCAGTTTTGCTTCAGACTTGATAAAGGGAGGTCAACACTCTCGAAAGCTTGTCATTTATTTATGATTATGTGTATCCAATAAAAAAGGTATCACTATATACTGTAAAACTCTTATTATTTCTCTCTCTCTCTCTCTCATATATATATATATATATATATATATATATATATATATATATATATATATACACATATACACACACACAAACTAGTCAATTGCCCGTCAAAAATGATGGTATAATATTGTGTGCCGTGTTTCTCTCTTTGTGCTCACTCTCCTCTCTTCCTCCTCCTCCTCTCTCTCTTCTGTCCTTCCGTCCCTCCCTCTCCTTCTCTCTCTCGCTCCTTCCTTCTATCTCATTCCCTCTCCTTTCTTCTTTTGTAATGATGATTACAATGATGATACAGCTACACAACAACAAAACCTATAACATCAAAGTATCATATTCACGTACATCGTCAAATGTGGTTTATATGATACAATGTACTTTATGTGACAACAGGCTGTTACATTGGAGAAACCGGCCAAAAAATGCATTTAAGGATGAATTTACAAAGGCATTCAATAAGAAAGCATAATGAATGTATTTTTTTTTTCTTCTTATACTATAACAGACTCAGCTTTCTTAGTGGGGTGTTTGTCCAACAGGAAAGATATCACTGTGGACTACAGTGCTCTGCTTTTTCATGTATATATTGATGTACCGTATTGGTCCGAATATTCGCGACCGTCAAAAAATCATTGCCGATTTGCGAACTTTGCTTGTAACGCTTGCGACTTCTCTTTGCGAATGCAAAATTACTGCCGATTTGCGCGATTGCGAGTTAAGGGTGCCGATTTTCGTGCTTTAGACTGCGGTATTGAATAGCAATTTACGGTTTTAGTGATTCTAACATCCTGTAAAGCCTGTAACCTGCAAAAAAAAGCCTGTTTCTTGCAATAATGGATCACTTTGAGAGTCTTTTTCTCTCCAATTTTACGGGTGCGGCTTATATTTGAGTACTATCTTTTTTCTATTTTTTCACCTTGAACTTTACGGGTGCGGCTTATATTCGGACCAATACGGTATATGTGTATTTATGTTTCCTTTGCTATGTTGTGTTTATTCCCCAAATATGTATTTACCTGATGAGGTCAGATGCTGTCTCCACTCTATCTGCATCTGATGTTATTAATCAAACTGAGGGTTCCATCTCATGTTAGTATTGCTTGAGACTTGATAAAGGGAGGTTAAGCCTCTCGAAAGCTCGTCATTATAAATAAGACGTTTGTCCAATACAAAAGGTATCAAATTATATTGCAATACTCATTACTAATCTATGTATATATATATATATATATATATATATATATATATATATATATAAATTAATAATTACTAAATTTCTAAATAGATTTCAAAGTATTGTTCCCACGGAGCTCTGAAACTATCTTTTGGTCTCAGCTTGGCATCTGACGTCAGACGCTGCCCTGACATACTTTTCGTCACTAGGGGGTGTGGCTTTTTCAAACGGAGAAGCGAGAACATCGATTCTGCCTCCTATTTATAGTGTAAGCTGGTTACCATGGTTACCTTCATGTTTTAGTAAAATTGTGTAAGTATAGAAGCTTCACAATATAAATTCAGGTAGGCATGTGGACAATTTGGGTGTACATATCAACATTTAATTTCAAGTTAGTAAAGCAATTTATATGGTTAATTTCAGCATATGTTGGAAATACCTATAGTTGCTTTCTATGTGTTACAATGGAATATAATTTCAATACAGCTAAAGGATAGATGTATTATATGTATGGTTGGAGAAAATCACCATCTTATTAATAAGGTATAATCTATCACAAGGTTTTTAATACTAGAAATTTGATCCATAAATATTGATACATACATATATATATATATATATATATATATATATATATATATATATATATATATATTGTGGAATGGTGAAAACTCAGTTTTTACATAATATTAAAAATATAAATGAATTGTGTGCTTAAGTTACCTCTAATGTAAATTAATAAATATATTTGATATAATAAAATGTGATCTTAAAAATGTAATATAATTAATAATATATTACCACATATAATAATTTGAAATTAAAAAGTGTATTCTAATAAAAAGTTATACATTTATTTAAATAACGTGACTTTGTGCTGAATTATACTCATGTGTGTTTTGTGCTCTAAAAATATTATTATAATGCTACTTTAATATTGTCCAGTGTAAATTAGTTTTAACAATCATCTATATACATCTATTTAAAAAAAATATATTGAAGGTGCTCTATATATCATATTATTAATTCAAACTACTTGATTTCCTTCTATTAACTTCATACATCCATTTTGTATTGCTATTTCCAGAGTGTCCTACTGTATATTCCATAGTTCAGTTTTATCCAGGCCTTTCTCATTATGGCGTTTAGATCTTATTCAGAAGTAACTTATTGATAATTTTGAGAGTCCTTACTTTATTTGGAAAGTCTTTATAACCAAATGTCTTGAGACATATTCATTCCTATCATCCCCATGTGCTTACAAATTGTATTAATTGGATTTCTATTTGCAACTAACCTCCATTCCTTAGTACTTCTCTTGGGGACACTCCACAAATATCACGTAACCTGGGTGTCCCTATATTTGGGATATCCCCTCCGGTTGTATGCCATTAATTTTAATAGGTGCCATTCACTGGAACAGATTATTCAATGATTTTCTTTTTTTAGACTCCAACCATACAAATATATTAAATTATAAAAAGGCACTGAAGGAGAAGCATTCGTTAAGTCCTTTGGGTTACTAGGCCAGTAGTTTATATACCCATTTAGACTCTTTCTTGAGTACAATTTCATCTATGTTCCCTTTTCTGGTGCCTAATTTGACTCCATGTATTGCAAAAAAAAATGTTTAAAACAGATGTATCTTTGTTATGATAAAATTTTACATGCCGTGCAATTGGTTTGTCCTACTCATTTATTATTGAGCATATATGTTCACCCATCCTACGTCTGTTTGTTTTTCTGATGAATATCTTGTTACACACACATTGTGCGACATATATTACCCCTGTGGTCTTACAGTTATAAAACTCCTTAATTGGGAACCTTTCCCCGGTTATTGGATGGGTAAATTCCTTGCTTGGTCTAATAAATTTACAGTATTTACATCAGCCACACTTAAAACATCCAACTATTGCTTTTAACCATGTTTCTCTTACAGGTCCAACTTCTTAAAAATTACTATGTACCAAGAGATCACCAACATTAGGACTTCTTCTATAGGTTATTGAACTTTGTAGGGTAACTACCATCTTTAGATCTTCATCTGATGTTAACAAGTACCAAAATTCGGAGAAGATATTCCTAATTTCTGGTGAGTTGTATACATAAGAGAGTATACAACGTATTAGGTTTTCTTTTTCCTTATTACCAATATATTTATTTTGTTGATTCAGTTTCTCCTTGGTTTTAGTTGTTCCTTTTTGTATACTCAATAGCTCTGTTCTTTTCATATTTAGAGCATAATGATATGCTTCTTTGAGGCACGTGTTATGAAGCAATTAAAATATAGGGAACACCCTAAATTGGTTGGCTTCAATCTGAAAGTTCTCCTCACTGCTACAATTTCTACGTAGATATTGGCCTTTGGGTATGCCTCTTTTACGTTGTTTGTAATGTTGACTTGACCACTCAAGTAGGCTATTAGTAACTGTATCTTCCCTAAAAGTAGTGGTATTAATGTTTCCCATGTTGTCCTTCTCTATTTTCAAATCCAAAAAAGTCAGTTCAGATTCGCTGGCTTCATATGTGAATTTCAATCCCTGAGTGTTGATTTTAAAGGTATCTACAAAGGTGATGAGTTCTTGTCTAGATCCATTCCAGAATATTATAACACCATCTATATAACACCTCCACATGAGGATGTTATCTGTTATATTTGATCTAGATTCATCAAAGACCAATCTTTCCTCCCACCACCCCAGGAAGAGATTTGCATAATTAGGGGCACAAGACGTGCCATGGCTGTGCCCCTAATCTGATATATTCATTTACCAGAAAAGATAAAATAGTTTTTAGTCAATACAAATTCCAGCAATGCAATTAGAAAAACATTGAATTGATCTATCTTTGTACCACTTGTTCTAAGAAAATAGTCTACAGCTTGAATACCTTCTATATGAGGTATTGAACTTTAGATGGCCTCAACATCTATGCTAACAAGCCATGTGTTTATGGGAACCGTCATGTCTTCTAGCTGTCTCAGTATATCTGTTGTATCGTTTAAATATGAGGGAAGGCCAGTTACCATATTTTTTAGATAATGGTCTAGAAAATTACTAGCATTTTCTGATAGATTATTTTTCCCTGAGACTATTGGCCTCCCGGGAATTGGTGATACTTTTTTATGCACTTTGGGGAGTGAATAAAAAGTGAGAATCATTGGACTCTGGGGTAGAAGGTATGTTTATTAGTTTATCATGCCACCTGACAGTGCTTTATCTAAGATTATTTTAAAATCTTCTTTATAAGCCAGGGAAGGATCACTTTTTAATATTTCATAGGTGGATCTATCTTTAAGGATCCTATCACGCAACATTTATTATAAAAAGACTGAAAAACAATCCTTAAGCACATAGTGCAGACTTCAGTTTCAAGTATATCATAGAAAACAAGATATGCATCATCTAATAAAAAGTCTGGAAGTAAAATATCATTGAATTACCATATTAATAAAGTTTACCACGGAAATATTAACACACACATTGAAAAGTAAATAGTGTATATACCTCTGAAAACAAGATCAAGCAATTATGCAAGAATAAATATAGAGCACCCACATTTATGAGCATAAAAGAAAATAAGGATACTGATATATTTTCTCAGTCTCCTATCTTAATTCTAAAAATGACCCAAGTGGGATGCAGGATAAAGGGATTTAATAGGAATGTTTTTACATTTGTTTTCCCTTACTTTTTTAATGTTTTAAATTGGTCGATGTCGCAAATTAAGTTAAATTGGAAACTATTTATTTTTTCTCAAAATTATTTCTTCTTGTTTATTAATGAGGTGTTACGCACCAGAGAAAAATAGTTACTTCCCAGCACTATTTATATATACCGTATTTATCGGCATATAACATGCACTTTTTCTCACTGAAAATAGGGGGCAAATGATGTGTGCGTGTTATATGCCAATATTCCCTCCCCCCTCTTCATCCTCAAACCCCCCTCCTCGTTCTAAACCCCCCTCCTCATTCTAAACCCTGGCACCCAGTATTTGCTAATGACATGGCGCGCATGTGACGTCACATGCGCGCCAGGTCAAGAAGGAGCAGAGGTCGGAGCAGAAGCAGGTAAGTGAGGGGAAAGGGAGAGGGATGAGGTATTTAGGGGGGCTTAGGTTAAGGAGCGGGGTTTAGGTTGAGGAGGGGGGGTTGAGGAGGGAGGTTGAGGATGAGGAGGGAGATTGAGGATGAGGGTTGAGGAGGGGGGTTTAGGTTGAGGAGGGGGGTTGAGGAGGGAGGTTGAGGAGGAGGGTTGGGGAGGAGGGTTGGGGAGGGGGGTTTAGGTTGAGGAGTGAGGCTGAGGAGGGGATTTTTTAGGATGAGGTTGAGGATGGGGGAGGTTGAGGAGGTGGTTTAGGAGTGGGGTTGAGGAGGGGGTTGAGGATGAGGAGGGAGGTTGAGGATGGGGGAGGTTGAGGAGGGGGTTAAGGATGAGGAGGGAGGTTGAGGATGAGGAGGGGGGTTGAGGAGGGGGGTTGATGTTGAAGAGGGGGGTTGATGTTGAAGAGGGGGGTTCAGGTTGAGGAGGGGGTTGAGGAAGGAGGATGAGGATGGGGGGGTTGAGGAGGGAGGTTGAGGAGGGGGTTGAGGATGGGGGGTTGAGGATGGGGGGTTGAGGATGAAGAGGGAGGTTGAGGAGGGGGGTTTAGGTTGAGGAGGGAGGATGAGGATGGGGGTTGAGGAGGGAGGTTGAAGAGGGGGTTGAGGAGGGAGGTTGAGGAGGGAGGTTGAGGAGGGAGGTTGAGGAGGGGGTTGAGGATGGGGGGTTGAGGAGGGAGGGGTTTGCGGAGGGGGTTGAGGAGGGAGGTTGAGGAGGGAGGTTGAGAAGGCGGTTGAGGAGGGAGGTTGAGAAGGCGGTTGAGGAGGGAGGTTGAGGATGGGGGGTTGAGGATGGGGGGTTGAGGATGGGGGGTTGAGGATGGGGGGTTGAGGATGGGGGGTTGAGGAGGGAGGTTGAGGATGAGGGGGTTGAGGATGAGGATGAGGGGGTTGAGGATGAGGAGGGAGGTTGAGGTTGCGGAGGGAGGTTGAGGAGGGGGTTGAGGAGGGAGGTTGAGGAGGGAGGTTGAGATGGGGGGTTGAGGATGGGGGGTTGAGGATGGGGGGTTGAGGATGGGGGGTTGAGGATGAAGAGGGAGGTTGAGGGTGAGGAGGGGGGTTGAGGAGGGGGGTTTAGGTTGAGGAGGGAGGATGAGGATGGGGGTTGAGGAGGGAGTTGAGGAGGGAGGTTGAGGAGGGGGTTGAGGATGGGGGGTTGAGGAGGGAGGGGTTTGCGGAGGGGGTTGAGGAGGGAGGTTGAGGAGGGGGTTGAGGAGGGAGGTTGAGAAGGCGGTTGAGGAGGGAGGTTGAGAAGGCGGTTGAGGAGGGAGGTTGAGGAGGGAGGTTGAGATGGGGGGTTGAGGATGGGGGGTTGAGGATGGGGGGTTGAGGATGGGGGGTTGAGGATGGGGGTTGAGCATGGGGGGTTGAGCATGGGGGGTTGAGGATGGGGGGTTGAGGATGGGGGGTTGAGGATGGGGGGTTGAGGATGAGGGGGTTGAGGATAAGGAGGGAGGTTGAGGATGAGGGGGTTGAGGATGAGGAGGGAGGTTGAGGTTGCGGAGGGAGGTTGCGGAGGGAGGTTGAGGAGGGAGGTTGAGGAGGGAGGTTGAGGAGGGAGGTTGAGATGGGGGGTTGAGGATGGGGGGTTGAGGATGGGGGGTTGAGGATGGGGGGTTGAGGATGGGGGTTGAGGATGGGGGGTTGAGGATGGGGGGTTGAGGATGGGGGGTTGAGGATGGGGGGTTGAGGATGGGGGGTTGAGGATGGGGGGTTGAGGATGGGGGGTTGAGGATGAGGAGGGAGGTTGAGGTTGCGAAGGGAGGTTGAGGTTGCGGAGGGAGGTTGAGGTTGCGGAGGGAGGTTGAGGTTGCGGAGGGAGGTTGAGGTTGCGGAGGGAGGTTGCGGAGGGAGATTGAGGGGGAGGACAGGGGTTGAGGATGGGGGGGTTGAGGATGGGGGGGATTGAGGATGGGGGGATTGAGGATGGGGGGGTTGAGGATGGGGGGGTTGAGGATGGGGGGTTGAGGATGAAGGGTTGAGGATGGGAGGTTGAGGATGAGGAGGGAGGTTGAGGATGAGGAGGGAGGTTGAGGATGAGGAGGGAGGTTGAGGATGAGGAGGGAGGTTGAGGATGAGGAGGGAGGTTGAGGATGAGGAGGGGGTTGAGGATGAGGAGAGGGGTTGAGGAGGAGGGGCGTTGAGGTTGAGGAGGAGGGGCGTTGAGGTTGAGGAGGAGGGGCGTTGAGGTTGAGGAGGAGGGGCGTTGAGGTTGAGGAGGAGGGGCGTTGAGGTTGAGGGGCGTTGAGGAGGAGGGGCGTTGAGGAGGAGGGGCGTTGAGGAGGAGGGGCGTTGAGGAGGAGGGGCGTTGAGGAGGAGGGGCGTTGAGGAGGAGGGGCGTTGAGGAGGAGGGGCGTTGAGGAGGAGGGGCGTTGAGGAGGAGGGGCGTTGAGGAGGAGGGGCGTTGAGGAGGAGGGGCGTTGAGGAGGAGGGGCGTTGAGGAGGAGGGGCGTTGAGGAGGAGGGGCGTTGAGGAGGAGGGGCGTTGAGGAGGAGGGGCATTGAGGAGGAGGGGCGTTGAGGTTGAGGGGCGTTGAGGTTGAGGGGCGTTGAGGTTGAGGGGCGTTGAGGTTGAGGGGCGTTGAGGTTGAGGGGCGTTGAGGTTGAGGGGCGTTGAGGTTGAGGGGCGTTGAGGTTGAGGAGGAGGGGCGTTGAGGTTGAGGAGGAGGGGCGTTGAGGTTGAGGAGGAGGGGCGTTGAGGTTGAGGAGGAGGGGCGTTGAGGTTGAGGAGGAGGGGCGTTGAGGTTGAGGAGGAGGGGCGTTGAGGTTGAGGAGGAGGGGCGTTGAGGTTGAGGAGGAGGGGCGTTGAGGTTGAGGAGGAGGGGCGTTGAGGTTGAGGAGGAGGGGCGTTGAGGTTGAGGAGGAGGGGCATTGAGGTTGAGGAGGAGGGGCGTTGAGGTTGAGGAGGAGGGGCGTTGAGGTTGAGGAGGAGGGGCGTTGAGGTTGAGGAGGAGGGGCGTTGAGGTTGAGGAGGAGGGGCGTTGAGGTTGAGGAGGAGGGGCGTTGAGGTTGAGGAGGGGGGGCGTTGAGGTTGAGGAGGGGGGTTGAGGAGGGGGGTTGAGGAGGGGGGTTGAGGAGGGGGGTTGAGGATGGGGGTTGAGGATGGGGGTTGAGGATGGGGGTTGAGGATGGGGGGTTGAGGATGAGGGGGTTGAGGATGAGGGGGTTGAGGATGAGGGGGTTGAGGATGAGGGGGTTGAGGATGAGGGGGTTGAGGATGAGGGGGTTGAGGATGAGGGGGTTGAGGATGAGGAGGGAGGTTGAGGATGAGGAGGGAGGTTGAGGATGAGGAGGGAGGTTGAGGATGAGGAGGGAGGTTGAGGATGAGGAGGGAGGTTGAGGATGAGGAGGGAGGTTGAGGTTGTGGAGGGAGGTTGAGGTTGTGGAGGGAGGTTGAGGAGGGGGTTGAGGAGGGAGGTTGAGGATGGGGGGTTGAGGATGGGGGGTTGAGGATGGGGGGTTGAGGATGGGGGGTTGAGGATGGGGGGTTGAGGATGGGGGGTTGAGGATGGGGGGTTGAGGATGGGGGGTTGAGGATGAGGAGGGAGGTTGAGGATGAGGAGGGAGGTTGAGGATGAGGAGGGAGGTTGAGGATGAGGAGGGAGGTTGAGGTTGCGGAGGGAGGTTGAGGTTGCGGAGGGAGGTTGAGGTTGCGGAGGGAGGTTGAGGTTGCGGAGGGAGGTTGAGGTTGCGGAGGGAGGTTGAGGTTGCGGAGGGAGGTTGAGGTTGCGGAGGGAGGTTGAGGTTGCGGAGGGAGGTTGCGGAGGGAGATTGAGGGGGAGGAGGGGGGTTGAGGATGGGGGGGTTGAGGATGGGGGGATTGAGGATGGGGGGGTTGAGGATGAAGGGTTGAGGATGGGAGGTTGAGGATGAGGATGGGAGGTTGAGGATGAGGATGGGAGGTTGAGGATGAGGATGGGAGGTTGAGGATGAGGAGGGAGGTTGAGGATGAGGAGGGAGGTTGAGGATGAGGAGGGAGGTTGAGGATGAGGAGGGAGGTTGAGGATGAGGAGGGAGGTTGAGGAGGGGGTTGAGGATGAGGAGGGGCGTTGAGGTTGAGGCGGAGGGGCGTTGAGGCGGAGGGGCGTTGAGGCGGAGGGGCGTTGAGGCGTTGAGGAGGAGGGGCGTTGAGGAGGAGGGGCGTTGAGGAGGAGGGGCGTTGAGGAGGAGGGGCGTTGAGGAGGAGGGGCGTTGAGGAGGAGGGGCGTTGAGGAGGAGGGGCGTTGAGGAGGAGGGGCGTTGAGGAGGAGGGGCGTTGAGGAGGAGGGGCGTTGAGGAGGAGGGGCGTTGAGGAGGAGGGGCGTTGAGGAGGAGGGGCGTTGAGGAGGAGGGGCGTTGAGGAGGAGGGGCGTTGAGGTTGAGGGGCGTTGAGGTTGAGGGGCGTTGAGGTTGAGGGGCGTTGAGGTTGAGGGGCGTTGAGGTTGAGGGGCGTTGAGGTTGAGGGGCGTTGAGGTTGAGGGGCGTTGAGGTTGAGGAGGAGGGGCGTTGAGGTTGAGGAGGAGGGGCGTTGAGGTTGAGGAGGAGGGGCGTTGAGGTTGAGGAGGAGGGGCGTTGAGGTTGAGGAGGAGGGGCGTTGAGGTTGAGGAGGAGGGGCGTTGAGGTTGAGGAGGAGGGGCATTGAGGTTGAGGAGGAGGGGCGTTGAGGTTGAGGAGGAGGGGCGTTGAGGTTGAGGAGGAGGGGCGTTGAGGTTGAGGAGGAGGGGCGTTGAGGTTGAGGAGGAGGGGCGTTGAGGTTAAGGAGGGAGGTTGAGGAGGGGGGTTGAGGAGGGGGGTTGAGGAGGGGGGTTGAGGAGGGGGGTTGAGGATGAGGAGGGGGGTTGAGGATGAGGAGGGGGGTTGAGGATGAGGAGGGGGGTTGAGGATGAGGAGGGGGGTTGAGGATGAGGAGGGGGGTTGAGGTTGAGGAGTGGGGTTGAGGTTGAGGAGTGGGGTTGAGGTTGAGGAGGGGGGTTGAGGTTGAGGAGGTTGAGGAGGGAGGTTGAGGAGGGAGGTTGAGGATGAGGAGGGAGGTTGAGGATGAGGAGGGGGGTTTAGGTTGAGGAGGGGGGTTTAGGTTGAAGAGTGAGGTTGAGGAGGTGGTTTAGGATGAGGATTGAGGTTGAGGATGAGGAGGGAGGTTGAGGAGGGAGGTTGAGGAGAGAGGTTGAGGATGAGGAGGGAGGTTGAGGAGGGGGGTTGAGGAGGGGGGTTGAGGAGGGGGGTTGAGGAGGGGGGTTGAGGAGGGGGGTTGAGGAGGGGGGTTGAGGATAGGGGTTGAGGAGGGGGGTTGAGGAGGGGGGTTGAGGAGGGGGGTTGAGGAGGGGGGTTGAGGAGGGGGGTTGAGGAGGGGGGTTGAGGAGGGAGGTTGAGGAGGGAGGTTGAGGAGGGAGGTTGAGGAGGGAGAGGGAGGTTGAGGAGGGGGAGGGAGGTTGAGGAGGGGGGTTCAGGTTGAGGAGGGGGTTAAGGATGAGGAGGTTGAGGAGGGAGGTTGAGGAAGGGGTTGAGGATGAGGAGGGAGGTTGAGGATGAGGAGGGGGGTTTAGGTTGAGGAGGGGGGTTTAGGTTGAAGAGTGAGGTTGAGGAGGTGGTTTAGGATGAGGATTGAGGTTGAGGATGAGGAGGGAGGTTGAGGAGGGAGGTTGAGGAGAGAGGTTGAGGAGGGAGGTTGAGGAGGGGGAGGGAGGTTGAGGAGGGGGAGGGAGGTTGAGGAGGGGGAGGGAGGTTGAGGAGGGGGAGGGAGGTTGAGGAGGGGGGTTCAGGTTGAGGAGGGGGTTAAGGATGAGGAGGTTGAGGATGGGGTGGTTGAGGAGGGGGGTTGAGGTTGAGGACGGGGATTGAGGAGGGGTTGAGGAAGGAGGATGAGGATGGGGGTTGAGGAGGGGGTTTGAGGAGGGAGGTTGAGGATGGGGGGTTTGAGGAGGGAGGATGAGGAGGGGGGTTGAGGAGGGGGTTGAGGACGAGCAGCGATTTCTTTTCGTAAACTTTTGTAAAAACATATAATATCCAAGTTTCTTTGTTAAAACAGTTGCTTTTACTGTCATTTTACGTTATTTACCTTATAAGTGTTAATAATATTAATTAAAAATAAATTCTGAGCTACCCTTATTTTGCTTCAAAGTTCTTTATTTGAAATTTAAGTTTTTTTCCTGAAATTTCCTTCTTAAAATGAGGTGCGTGTTATACGCTGATAAATACGGTATATATATATACACAGATACTCAGCATATAAATATATGTACCAGATATATAATAGACACACATACACAGAAACTAAGCGTATAAATATATGTACCAGATAAATAATAAACACACACACAGATACTCAGTGTATAAATATATGTACCAGATAAATAATAAACACACACAGATACTCAGTGTATAAATATATGTACCAGATATATAATACACACACACAGATACTCAGTGTATAAATATATGTACCAGATATAAAACACACACAGATACTCAGCGTATAAATATATGTATCAGATATATAATAGAGACACACATACACAGAAACTCAGCGTATAAATATATGTACCAGATAAATAATAAACACACACAGATACTCAGTGTATAAATATATGTACCAGATAAATAATAAACACACACAGATACTCAGCGTATAAATATATGTATCAGATATATAATAGAGACACACATACACAGAAACTCAGCGTATAAATATATGTACCAGATAAATAATAAACACACACAGATACTCAGTGTATAAATATATGTACCAGATAAATAATAAACACACACAGATACTCAGTGTATAAATATATGTACCAGATAAATAATAAACACACACACAGATACTCAGTGTATAAATATATGTACGAGATATATAATACACACACACAGATACTCAGTGTATAAATATATGTACCAGATATATAATACACACACACAGATACTCAGTGTAATTATAGATACATACATACATATATACACATATATATGAAATATGATCAACACCGAGAGATATATCTGTACAGGGAGGATCCTCTATATATACTATTGGTCACCTAGAATGTGGGTATTATACTCTATATCTGGGTTATATATATATATATATATATATATATATATATATACCCATATATACAGTATAATACCCACATTCTAGGTGACCAGTAAATATAGAGGATCCTCCCTGTACAGATATATCTCTCGGTGTTGATCATATTTCATTATATTTAGTACATCCAGTTTTATAGTTTTATGTTACAATAACACATACTTTAATACTCACTGTAATCACGAGATTCCCCTTCCTGTGATCGTGCGCTACAAAGCAACCGGAAGTCACATTGGAATCCAGAAGCACAATCCTATGCATATGGGGAAGTAAAGACAATGTAACTGGAAGTAGACTACAACTCCCAGGAACACTTGCACGGAGATCACATGATAACCAGCAGCCAATCAGTAAGCATAGGCGAGTTACTGTACGGATAGATATTGTTTACAGGTTGCATGCAAATGAAGTGAATCAATTTCCCACAATGCATCAGTGAGGACCATAGAGAGTCTGACTCCGCCTCCTATTAGATGTGTATATGAACACTTCACACATTATCTAGTAAACGCAAAATGATTATTAAATATCAGCCTAGAAATAAATGATGGGCCTGACACTTTTAATAACAACCTGGAGTTATGTGTATGGGGGGGATTTATCCTGTTATATGTACGAACGCATTTGTGGAAACGCGCTCATGTCCTGCATCTAGATGTCCAAAGTAGGTAGTACACGTTAACCCTCTTACCCTAACCCTCTAAACCTCACTTCCTAACCCTAAGCCCCTAACCAGTTAGCGGGCGTTACCCTAACCTGTAAACCGCTTACCCAGCGTAGAGACACAACTACATGGAGACATCCGCAGCGCGCTTCCCAGTGCGTCTTCCACAAATGCGTGCGTACATATAACAATATAGGTCCGTATGGGGTTAGTTATTACACTTCCATTGCAAAATGTTCTACCTACACCATTGTATCTATGTCATTATCTAGATAGGGTAACCCTAGTTAGCTACATCACATATTATAATTGTCTAACTACGATTCGTCGTCACGCTGTGTTGCGTAGTGCGTACCACTTTGCGATGAGCGCCAATCGTACCACTTTGGCAATGAGCGCCGCAGACGTATGTGTTTGAAAAACAACGAGATAAAGGATGCGGATTAACCGCGCAATGAGTAAAAAGACAGTAGCGAGTACATTTTACGAAACGCAATTACAGATTTACGCATTAACACAGATTTAACGCCTTTGTCTCGCGCAACATCGGAATTCCCGCCTAAAACAACGCATTTGATGAAATATAAGTTGAAAGTTACAAAAATAAAAAGTTTAAAAAAAAATGTGTATTTATTTTAAGAAAACAAAAAGGGACAAATGTAGCAGAGTCATGTTGTGTGGCAAACAAATTTCACAACATTTAATTTTTATTGACCGTCATTTGACCGTTTTATCATATTTACTGATAAACCTTAGTACTTTAGCGGGCTTAGCGATGAGCACCGCAGGCGATCATCGCCCGGCGAGCCGTTAAACCGTAGTACTTTGGCAATGAGCGCCGCAGAAAAAATGGCAGACGAACAAAACGAAAACAAGGCTACAGCACTATAACCACGGAAAACACGTACCGATAATCCCCTAAGACGCATGCCGCACATTACCCGCCATTAAACGACGGACGGATCATCCGCTAAGACGCATACCACACATTATCTGCCATTTTAGGATAATGCGGAAGTACACAGCTACGTTAACGTACACACAAAACAACATTAGCTACCTTACAATTCCATATGTATATTAATAACTAAACAACTTTAAAAAAATACACATCTCATTACCGTCATTTTTTGACGGGCAATACGCTAGTAATGATATAATGAACTTGTATATAGGTGTGATTAGTGCAATATTTTTCTTCCTCACTTCTGATATTTTTAAAATTCAATTATTGCTACTGCATTTAATTGTACCTATATTTGTACCTAATTTTTAATTTGGGATATATCCTGTTTTCTGACTGCCACGTCGTGCCTGTGACTGCAGGGTTACAAGACGCGCACCGTCCTGTACTGCTGCTAGTGTACCTGAAAAATCACAAATAAACCTAACACCTAATCATAATAAGTTCCCCCTAACCCTAAAACCTAACCCTAATCTTAAAGCCAAACCCTAAATCCTAAACCTAAAGCCAAACCCTAAAACCTAATCCTAACCCCAACACATAACCCTAAAACATAAGCCTAACACTAACACCTAATGCTAAAACTTAACACCAACCCATAACCCTAAAACCTAACCAATAACCCTAAAACCTAACCCCAACCCTAAAACCTATAATTAAAACCTAACCCTAAAACAGAACCCTAAAACCCCTAATCCTTAACCCCAAACACCCAGGTAGTGTAGCGCACTTACACACATTCCAATCAGTAGGAAAGGTCCTCACAATATACTATGACCTTTACATTGGGGGGTTTCTTGTATATTTTATATTTTTGGCCATCTATATGAGATACACTCAGGTCCATAAATATTGGGACATCGACACAATTCTAATCTTTTTGGCTCCATACACCACCACAATGGATTTGAAATTAAACAAACAACATGTGCTTTAACTGCAGACTTTCAGCTTTAATTTGAGGGTATTTACATCCAAGTCAGGTGAACAGTGTAGGAATTACAACAGTTTGTATATGTGCCTCCCACTTTTTCAGGGACCAAAAGTAATGGGACAGATTAACAGTCATAAATCAAACTTTCACTTTTTAATACTTGGTTGCAAATCCTTTGCAGTCAATTACAGCCTAAAGTCTGGAACGCATAGACATCACCAGACAATGGGTTTCATCCCTGGTGATGCTCTGCCAGACCTCTATTGCAACTGTCTTCAGTTCCTGTTTGTTCTTGGGGCATTTTCCCTTCAGTTTTTTCTTCAGCAAGTGAAATGCATGCTCAATCGGATTCAGATCAGGTGATTGACTTGGCCATTACACAATATTCCACTTATTTCCCTTAAAAAACTCTTTGGTTGCTTTTGCAGTATGCTTCGGGTCATTGTCCATCTGCACTATGAAGCGCCGTCCAATGAGTTCTGAAGCATTTGGCTGAATATGAGCAGATAATATTGCCCGAAACACTTCAGAATTCATCCTGCTGCTTTTGTCAGCAGTCACATTATCAATAAATACAAGAGAACCAGTTCCATTGGCAACCATACATGCCCCCGCCATGACACTACCAGCACCATGCTTCACTGATGAGGTGGTACGCTTTGGATCATGAGCAGTTCCTTTCCTTCTCCATACTCTTCTCTTCCCATCACTCTGGTACAAGTTGATCTTAGTCTCATCTGTCCATAGGATGTTGTTCCAGAACTGTGAAGGCTTTTATAGATGTTGTTTGGCAAACTCTAATCTGGCCTTCCTGTTTTTGAGGCTCACCAATGGTTTACATCTTGTGGTGAACCCTCTGTATTTACTCTGGTGAAGTCATCTCTTGATTGTTTACTTCGTCACATATACACCTACCTCCTGGAGAGTGTTCTTGATCTGGCCAACTGTTGTGAAGGGTGTTTTCTTCACCAGGGAAAGAATTCTTCGGTCATCCATCACAGTTGTTTTCCGTGGTCTTCCGGGCCTTTTGGTGTTGCTGAGCTCACCGGTGCGTTCTTTCTTTTTAAGGATGTTCCAAACAGTTGATTTGGCCACACCTAATGTTTTTGCTATCTCTCTGATGGGTTTGTTTTGTTTTTTTCAGCCTAATGATGCCTTGCTTCACTGATAGTGACAGCTCTTTGGATCTCATATTGAGAGTTAACAGCAACAAATGCAAATAGCACACTTGAAATGAACTCTGGACCTTTTATCTGCTCTTTGTAAATGGGATAATGAGGGAATAACACACACCTGGACATGGAACAGCTGAGCAGCCAATTGTCCCATTACTTTTGGTCCCTTAAAAAGTGGGAGGCACATATACAAACTGTTGTAATTCCTACACCGTTCACCTGATATGGATGTAAATACCCTCAAATTAAAGCTGAAAGTCTGCAATTGCAGCACATCTTGTTCCTTTCATTTCAAATCCACTGTGGTGGTGTATAGAGCCAAAAAGATTAGAATTGTGTCGATGTCCCAATATTTATGGACCTGACTGTATATGTATATGGTGGTGGTAGTGTCATGGCATGGGCATGTATGGCTGTCAATGGAACTGGTTCTCTTGTATTTATTGATGATGTGACTGCTGACAAAAGCAGCAGGATGAATTCTGAAGTGTTTCGGGCAATATTATCTTCTCATATTCAGACAAATGCTTCAGAACTCATTGGACGGTGCTTCACAGTGCAGATGGACAATGACCCGAAGCATACTGCAAAAGCAACCAAAGAGTTTTTTAAGGGAAAGAAGTGGAATGTTATGCAATGGCCAAGTCAATCACCTGATCTGAATCCGATTGAGCATGCATTTCACTTGCTGAAGACAAAACTGAAGGGAAAATGCCCCAAGAACAAGCAGGAACTGAAGACAGTTGCAATAGAGGTCTGGCAGAGCATCACCAGGAATGAAAGCCAGCGTCTGGTAATGTCTATGCATTCCAGACTTCAGGCTGTAATTGACTGCAAAGGATTTGCTACCAAGTATTACAAAGTGAAAGTTTGTTTTATGACTGTTAATCTGTCAGATTGCTTTTGGTCCCTTAAAAAGTGGGAGGCACATATACAAACTGTTGTAATTCCTACACCGTTTACCTGATTTGGATGTAAATACCCTCAAATTAAAGCTGAAAGTCTGCAGTTAAAGCACATCTTGTTCGTTTCATTTCAAATCCATTGTGGTGGTGTATAGAGCCAAAAAGATTAGAATTATGTCGATGTCCCAATATTTATGGACCTGACTGTATGTAGTTTTCTATAACACATAGTTGTATGTCCACATAAATATGATTCAATGGGAGTATTACTTATTTCAGTTATGGCAGTTGTCATGTATTTTTTTACCTTGGAATATTTGTTATATAGAGGTTCTATGTAAAATGATATAGATATTATATGTAAATAATTCAGACTAATATGGTTTCTAATATAATACAATAATGACATCATATATATTCACAATACACTAATTTATTTTTATTATGGTATATTTGTTTATATCAACATAGTAGATAAGTAATATATAGTGGCTCCTCGGTTCTCGTCTTTATTTCGTTTCAGGCAGCAGGATGAATTCCAAAGAAGCATTCCGGACCTCAGATTTTTCACATTTTAATTTGAATCGATGGTTTTGTTTTTTGATACAACACCTTAAAACTAATCAGACATAACTAAAAAAAAATATTTACATCAAATAACATAGAATTTAACTTCAATTTAACTGTACTGAGAGGACTTGAGGGCCCAATGTGATGGTGGTCATGTAGAGGAGGAGAAGGAGGAGACATGTTATTGATGGGAACTTTGATTTTTTTATAGGCACATGCTACACTTTGGTTCTTATAAGTACAGACTGCACATTGGATCTTACAGGCACATGAGGCACATTAGCTCTTACAGACACAGGCCCTCATTCAATTGCAATTTGGCCAATTAAATAAGGGTCTAAATAAGCACATAACATATTTTTTGAAAGAAGTTTTTAGTTAGTAAACATCTATCCAAAAGCAAGGTTTTCACTAACTAAAAACTTATTTAAAAAAATATATGTTATGTGCTTATTTAGAGCACCATTGAATTGGCCAAATCGCAATTAAATGAGGGCCACAGAATGCACATTAGCTCTTACAGGCACAGGCTTCACACTGGCTCTTAAAGGAACAGAATGCCAATTGGCAGTTACAGGCACAGGATGCACATTAGCTCCTACAGGCACAGGGTGCACATTGGCTCTTACAGACACAGGCTGCACATTGGTTCTTAGAGACACAGGCTGCACTTTGGCTCTTACACAGGCTGCACATTGGCTCTTATGACTGCTGCACATTGGCTATTACAAAGGCTGCACATTGGCTCTTACACAGGTTGCACATTGACTCTTACACATGCTGCGCTTGGGCTCTTACACAGGCTGCACATTGGCTCTTATACAGACTGCACTTGGGCTCTTACACAGACTGCACATTGGCTCTTATACAGACTGCACTTGGGCTCTTACACAGACTGCACATTGGCTCTTATGCAGGCACAGGCTGCACATTGGCTCTTACAGAGGCCGCACATTGACTCTTACACAGGCTGCGCTTGGGCTCTTACACAGGCTGCACATTGGCTCTTACACAGGCACAGAATGCACATTGGCTCTTATGCAGGTTGCACATTGGCTCTTACGAAGGCTACACATTGGCTCTTACGAAGGCTGCACATTGACTCTTACACAGCCTGCACTTGGGCTCTTACACAGACTGCACTTGGGCTCTTACACAGACTGCACATTGGCTCGTACCCAGGCACAGGATGCGCATTGGCTCTTATGCAGGCTGCACATTGGCTCTTACGAAGGCTGCACATTGGCTCCTACGCAGGCTGTACCTAGAGATGCTATGCTCAAAGAAATCCGACATCATGAACAAATAGAATTGGGCAAACAAGTCATAGAATTTTTCTAGACATTTCACAAAAAACTTCTGAGGAGACGCACAATCAAACCTATAACACAAGTTCCACAAGAGGCAACTATACAAATGCAGCTTACAATTTCTTCTTATATTAATGTATGAAAATATGACACACTAATTCATAACTTATGACGGAGGCATCACATTACTGGATAAGCTACAGATTCAACATCAACATTTTCTACCAATATTACTACCAGATGTGGCTAGAGTATGCATAAAAAATGAATGGCCCCAAGAAAATATAAACAGGAGGTAAGGAGTCACCATCAACGTGAGTCTCTCCTACACCAGGTGGAAAACCAAACAATATCCTAGGAAATGCTTAACATGCTGCAACCTTTCAAACTACATGGAATCTTCAATAATTGAGAATTTGATAGACTTGGTGGATCATATAGACTATAAAAACATTTAGCCCTATGAAGCTACACCTTAAGAGGCCTTGGTCTATGGACAAGCTGGACTTCCCGATGCCAAGACCCTCAGGCTATTGAGATGGTTACCTTTGTTGCAGGAATGTTTCTGCTCTTTTTATTTCTATTTTTTGTTAAAATATCACTTTTGTGATGTTCCAAAGGTTTAAATTGGATTGTTTTTTCTAATCATTCCACTACTCTTTTCGACTTACCAAGGAAACTTCAGTGATCAAGTGTATCATCTTTTAAGGAAGACTCATGACATCAAGAGGTTCAAAGACTTTAGTGCCACTCAGCAGAGAAAGTGAATGTTAATTGCAAGCCAACAGAAACACCAGGAAACTGCCCTGGACTTGGCATATAAGACTTGTTAGCCTATAGTTAACCTGATCTGTACAAGTAGCAGACTATTCCAAATTAAAACTCTTGCTCAGAATGATTATTTATATAGTTCTACAAGCTTATACTTATTAATGTATAAGAGTGTGATTAGATTTTACAAACAGATGAGGTATCATATACAAACACCAGCTGTTTGCTTTGGAGCCCCATACACAACAAAATCTGCTGTACTGTCATTTTAGACACACGTCTGGTAGCCTCCTGGTTCATTTGGATGGTGAGCCGCTCAACTGTAGCGTGTCGGTTGGCACTCACACACCGTCGCAGCCGATGTTCCCCTCTGACATCAATGGCAAGTGGTGCTCCGCAGTTTACACACCGTTTATTCACAATGGTGCTGTTTGTCCAGTAACCGTACACTTTAACCACAGCAGCACACAAACAGATCACAAACTGCGCCGTTTCAGAAATACTGCCACCTATGACCCAAAAGCCAATGACCATCCCCTTTTCAGAGTCAGATAAACTGCACGTTTTACCCATCACAGTAATGGTTGATATGTTTATAGAATGCCTATATGTCACCTTATATATCCACCAAGCCTTCTCATGAATCATGCCGTATTTCATTGGCTACTCGTTGCTGATGTCAAAAGTTGGATGGGTCATAATAATTTGACTCCGCCCTGTATCTAGTAAAAAAACTAAAAATTATTTCTAAGGACAATATATAAAAAATATCTAAAATAGAAGACAAAAGTACAAAAGAAAGCAGACAGCATTAAAAAAACTGTTAAGATTTGAGTGGCTAGATAAGCAAAATAATGTAAAAAAAATAATAATTGAAGTTAAATACAAAGTAAAAAAGTAGTCTCAGACCCATCAGAGACTGGAAAATCATGTGAAGAGTGTTATAAATCATCATATAATCAAAGAATATCAGGATAGAAATATGAAGCTCCAACTGAGTAAATTAACTAGAGGATTTCGAGAATCTAAATTAATCAATAAGGGAAAAACAAATATAAATAATAAGAAAAACTAATTAAACTGAATAAGGTTCTTGGTCCTTTTGAGCACATTATCAGGGCTTTTTCCCCACCTTTCTTCTTAACAATCTATAAGAAAGGCAAGACAAATCGATAGTCTGATTCTAACACTTTTTGGAATGATGGGACAAAAAAGAAATATATATTTTGCACTCTTATTCCAAAATAATCTTAATTGCTTGCGTGAGTCTTCAATATTCTTTTAACCATGTATCAAAACATAACCATCTAGTTGTATTGTTAAAACACTATTAAAACACAACTTGAGTCATGATAACTGCTGTGCATAGTGTCAAAGTTAACATTGTATTTCACAAGGTTTGAAAAGTTAATTTATTGAATGTTAGTAAAGATTTATGTCAGTAGCAGCATAAACATTTGTTAAAAAAATTCAATGTATAATTAAACAGACAGGATTCATCCAGGGAGTAATCCGGTCGCCATTTAATGGGGTAAGGAAGGAATTATTTTTTCCCCTTTTTGAGATAATTGGCTAAGTTGCAATGTTTTTTTTTACTGTTTGCCTTCCTCTGGATTCAATACCTATGTGCTTTACCAGGAGTTTAAATACAAGTTGTATGTTAAGAAGCTTTCTGTAATTGTTTAAGATACTCATTTAGACAAATTTCAACGATTTCATGTTAGTATGGTTAGAAATAATTCATTCACCACTGTTTACAATATAAGTTGCATATTAGAAAACTTTATCTAATGGTTCACAATAGATATTCATAAAAATGTCATGGATTGTTATATTAAAAAACATATTATAACATTTTTGTACTTCTTTGTAGATAACAAAAAGGTTAAGAGTCTCAGAGAATCACATTGTGTCACAAACAGCATTTACAGCTTTAAAATGTTATTGACCGTCATTTTTTGAAGGGCAAGTAGCTAGTCACATATATAGTTGTGAGCGTACGAGTTGTTGCTAACGCTGCGGGCTCGCGTAGCGAGTCGCGGCCCTCGCAAAGCGAGGGCAGTGGCCGAGGGTCTCAGTTGCTGGCATGGAGCGCCAAAGGCGCTCCATGCCAGCAACTGCGACCCTCACAAACTTTACGTCGCAAACCAAACAGCACGACACACACATTACGACACTCGCAAACAACATACGACACACGTTCACACACATTACGGCCTCGCAACACTCGGACGCAACTCGCGAACATTACAAAATGTAAAACACAATACATACACACAGCACATACATAAAAAACTTACCTACACCAAGAGGGAGCACCCAGGACCTCAAAAATACAACTTACACCTCGATTTTACTCGAAATAAAACAGTTTAGAGACTAAAAAAAAATCGAAGCGAGAGAAAAAATGGCCGCCGAACAAAACGAAAACGAGGCTACAGCACTCTAAACTCACAAAACACCACAAGAAACTCGCAAAACACCACAAGAAACTCGCAAAACACCACAAAACACCTACGGATATTCCGATACAGACGTATACCACACATTACTCGCCATTTTACGCCAATGTGGAAGTACATGACTACGCTAACGGTTTGGTCTCGCGCACGCACAGTGTTACACTGCACACATTCAGCACGCTTACACAGCAGATCCACACCACTAATGCTGCAGCAACATCAAAACACATTGACAGCTCTTCCACACAATGCTTTAAAATAGGTAAAGTATATTCATTTATTAATGTATTACATATTTCATTATTACACACTAAACAGCATTAGCTACCTTACAATTTCATTGCCGTCATTTTTTGACGGGCAATTCGCTAGTATATAATAATACTGAATAATGTATATTAATTATATTAAACATATGATATTAGATAACTTGGACATATTATTATAACAAATGATTTGTAAAGCAATACATTTGAGCGTGAAGTTAATGGGAGGTGAAGTAAGGAGTAATAAAACCAAAATAATTATGGTGCTTTAATGATACATAAAAGGTCTATTATTAACCCCCTAAAAAGTACATTTTTACCACAGACTCAAAGTATTAATACAAATGCAATATATGTTTGGGCCAAAATATTTATAATATAAATGAGAGAGAGAAACTGGGAGAGAGAGAGAAAGGGAGAGAGAGAGAAAGGGAGAGAGAGAAAGGAAGAGAAAGAAAGCAAGAGAAAGTGAGAGAAATAAATAAAGGGAGAGAGAGAGAAAGAAATAAAGGGAGAGAAAGAAAGGGAGAGAGAGAGAGAGAAAGAAAGCAAGAGAAAGTGAGAGAAAGAAATAAAGGGAGTGAGAGAAAGGGAGAGAAAGAAAGGGAGAGAGAGAGAGTGAAAGAAAGCAAGAGAAAGGGAGAGAAAGAAATAAAGGGAGAGAGAGAGAGAAAGGGAGATAAAGAAAGGGAGAGAGAGAAAGGGAGGGAAAGAGAGAAAGAAAGGGAGAGAGAAAGAAAGGGAAATAGAGAAAGGGAGGGCGAGAGAAAGAAAGGGAAATAGAGAAAGAAAGGGAGAGAGAGCAAGGGAGGGAGAGAGAAAGAAAGGGAGATAAAGAAAGAGTGGGAAAAAGAAAGGTAGAGAGAGAAAGGTAGAAAGAGAGAAATGGAGAGGGAGAAAGAAAGGGAGAGAAATAAAAAAATGGAGGGAGAGAGAAAGAAAGAATGAAAGGGAGAAAAGGAAGAGGGAAATAAAGCGAGAGATAGAGAAAGTGTGTGTGTGTATATGCATATACACACGCACATTATATATATGTATGTGACAACGCTAGTTAACAGCCAAAGTCCCACATTGATAACTGATAACAACAGCTCAGTTCCAGTGTAGTTTTACACACACAGCGTCACTATAGAAACCGAATGACTCCGCTGGGACTCGCCCCGCCCCTCTACTGTGACGTTTAACAGTAGTGGATTCTGGGACTTATGGGCGGACCAGTCACTCCCCATCAGTCGCTTCCTGTCTTTCCAAGATGGCGACGCCGAGCTTCTTCTGTGCAGGTATATAAAGAAATTAATATTTCAATTAATGATATAAGGAGATAATTTAGGACTGTTATCTGGATATCGGACCATTTATCACGTGAGATAAAGCGGAGCAACAATACCAGAATGTAGTAATATAACTGTAGGAGGAGGAAATATATGTATACACCTGTAACTACAGAGATGTGGAGAGAGACGAGAGAGAGAGAGACTATATAGTTTGTGTATATAAACATATGTATTGCATGACTAGGTTAAGCTGTGTATGTCACTGTAAATATCATTTTATATATATATATATATATATATATATATATATATATATATATATATATATATATAAATAATCTCTCTCTCTCACTTTCACACTCACACACACAAAACCAAGAACTTAAATAAAACAAAAAAGTATGGGAATAATAATATGGAGAGAGAGATATAGAGAGATGAAAGTATAGAGATATAGAGAGATGAAAGTATAGAGATATAGAGAGATGAAAGTATAGAGATATGTAGAGGTGGAAGCATAGAGATATGTAGAGGTGGAAGCATAGAGAGATGTAGAGGTGGAAGCATAGAGAGATGTAGAGGTGGAAGCATAGAGAGATGTAGAGGTGGAAGCATAGAGAGATGTAGAGGTGGAAGCATAGAGAGATGTAGAGGTGGAAGCATAGAGAGATGTAGAGGTGGAAGCATAGAGAGATGTAGAGGTGGAAGCATAGAGAGATGTAGAGGTGGAAGCATAGAGAGATGTAGAGGTGGAAGCATAGAGAGATGTAGAGGTGGAAGCATAGAGAGATGTAGAGGTGGAAGCATAGAGAGATGTAGAGGTGGAAGCATAGAGAGATGTAGAGGTGGAAGCATAGAGAGATGTAGAGGTGGAAGCATAGAGAGATGTAGAGGTGGAAGCATAGAGAGATGTAGAGGTGGAAGCATAGAGAGATGTAGAGGTGGAAGCATAGAGAGATGTAGAGGTGGAAGCATAGAGAGATGTAGAGGTGGAAGCATAGAGAGATGTAGAGGTGGAAGCATAGAGAGATGTAGAGGTGGAAGCATAGAGAGATGTAGAGGTGGAAGCATAGAGAGATGTAGAGGTGGAAGCATAGAGAGATGTAGAGGTGGAAGCATAGAGAGATGTAGAGGTGGAAGCATAGAGAGATGTAGAGGTGGAAGCATAGAGAGATGTAGAGGTGGAAGCATAGAGAGATGTAGAGGTGGAAGCATAGAGAGATGTAGAGGTGGAAGCATAGAGAGATGTAGAGGTGGAAGCATAGAGAGATGTAGAGGTGGAAGCATAGAGAGATGTAGAGGTGGAAGCATAGAGAGATGTAGAGGTGGAAGCATAGAGAGATGTAGAGGTGGAAGCATAGAGAGATGTAGAGGTGGAAGCATAGAGAGATGTGGAGGTGGAAGCATAGAGAGATGTGGAGGTGGAAGCATAGAGAGATGTGGAGGTGGAAGCATAGAGAGATGTGGAGGTGGAAGCATAGAGAGATGTGGAGGTGGAAGCATAGAGAGATGTGGAGGTGGAAGCATAGAGAGATGTGGAGGTGGAAGCATAGAGAGATGTGGAGGTGGAAGCATAGAGAGATGTGGAGGTGGAAGCATAGAGAGATGTGGAGGTGGAAGCATAGAGAGATGTGGAGGTGGAAGCATAGAGAGATGTGGAGGTGGAAGCATAGAGAGATGTGGAGGTGGAAGCATAGAGAGATGTGGAGGTGGAAGCATAGAGAGATGTGGAGGTGGAAGCATAGAGAGATGTGGAGGTGGAAGCATAGAGAGATGTGGAGGTGGAAGCATAGAGCTACGTGGAGGTGGAGGCATAGAGCTACGTGGAGGTGGAGGCATAGAGCTACGTGGAGGTGGAGGCATAGAGCTACGTGGAGGTGGAGGCATAGAGCTACGTGGAGGTGGAGGCATAGAGCTACGTGGAGGTGGAGGCATAGAGCTACGTGGAGGTGGAGGCATAGAGCTACGTGGAGGTGGAGGCATAGAGCTACGTGGAGGTGGAGGCATAGAGCTACGTGGAGGTGGAGGCATAGAGCTACGTGGAGGTGGAGGCATAGAGCTACGTGGAGGTGGAGGCATAGAGCTACGTGGAGGTGGAGGCATAGAGCTACGTGGAGGTGGAGGCATAGAGCTACGTGGAGGTGGAGGCATAGAGCTACGTGGAGGTGGAGGCATAGAGCTACGTGGAGGTGGAGGCATAGAGCTACGTGGAGGTGGAGGCATAGAGCTACGTGGAGGTGGAGGCATAGAGCTACGTGGAGGTGGAGGCATAGAGCTACGTGGAGGTGGAGGCATAGAGCTACGTGGAGGTGGAGGCATAGAGCTACGTGGAGGTGGAGGCATAGAGCTACGTGGAGGTGGAGGCATAGAGCTACGTGGAGGTGGAGGCATAGAGCTACGTGGAGGTGGAGGCATAGAGCTACGTGGAGGTGGAGGCATAGAGCTACGTGGAGGTGGAGGCATAGAGCTACGTGGAGGTGGAGGCATAGAGCTACGTGGAGGTGGAGGTATAGAGCTACGTGGAGGTGGAGGTATAGAGCTACGTGGAGGTGGAGGTATAGAGCTACGTGGAGGTATAGAGCTACGTGGAGGTATAGAGCTACGTGGAGGTGGAGGTATGTAGAGATGGACGTATAGAGTATAGAGAGATGCAGAGATGGAAGTGTAGTGATGCCGTGTAGAGGGATGCAGGGATGCCGTGTAGAGGGATGCAGGGATGCCGTGTAGAGGGATGCAGGGATGCCGTGTAGAGGGATGCAGGGATGCCGTGTAGAGGGATGCAGGGATGCCGTGTAGAGGGATGCAGAGAGACAATATGGAAGGATGGATAAATAGTGATATAGAGATGGAGCTATAGAGATATAAATATGGAGATAGATACAGAGATGGAGATTTAGAAATGGTGAGATATGGATATGGGAAGATATGGGAGGTTGGAGATATGGATCAATAGAGATGGAGCTATGGAGAGATATAAAGATGGAGTGATAGAGGTATGGCTACACAGACAGACAAGAGAGAGATAAGTGTGTAGATGTAATTACATAGTGATGTAAAGTAAATTATTTGTGGAGGGTGATCAGAATGACCATGGTAGTTTATTTTAGAATATGTATCAAACCCTTTTTTTTCTCTGTGTATCTCAGTGTTATATAGATGGACACAAGATGATGGATGATGGCAGCTGTAATGTGACCCTTGACAAATTATAACTTTTATAAGACGTTAGGTTTTTGGAAATGACCAGTTCTTATCTTAGCTGGATATCTCAGTCAATTATCATTATTGCAACTTAATGTATTATTTTATATATTATGTACAAAGGAGAAGAAAAACAATTATATCAGCTCTCAGTCTTCACAAACATGGAGCAGAAAGATGCACGCCATGCTGTGTCAAAGGGGTCATGTGACAGTCTGGTCTGGATTGTTATCATATAATGTGTATTGATGACCTATACTAGTTTGGTATAAATGTATAATATTTTCCTGGTTATTTTGCAGTCTCTCTTGTTTGTATGATAATGTGCGATTTGTCAGTTCCAAAGCTCCCACAATATCTGACTTTTGTTATGTACTGACCATAAAGACTTGTAACAAATCCCAGTGTGTGACCATCTCATGTTTATTTGTACTGGCCATAAAGACAAGTAACAAATCCCAGTGTGTGACCATCTCATGTTTATTTGTACTGGCCATAAAGACAAGTAACAAATCCCAGTGTGTGACCATCTCATGTTTATTTGTACTGGCCATAAAGACATGTAACAGATTCCAGTGTGTGACCATCTCATGTTTATTTGTACTGACCATAAGGACATTTAACAAATCCCAGTGTGACCGTCTCATGTTTATTTGCACAGACCATAAAGACATGTAACATATCCCAGTGTGTGACCGTCTCATGTTTATTTGTACAGACAGTGATAAAGTGACACCATCAGTTTTCTCAGAGTCTGATCAAGAAGAAAAGACGAATATGAGGAGTCCATGGGAGATTAAAAAGGAGGAAATTCCTGTAAATATCAGTGAAGGTGAGTGCTACATTATTTATACAGGACTGTGATAAATATTATATATGTAACACAATTACGTAGTGGAAGCTATATGGTACACCCCACATTTTGTTAAATTAAAACAGAAAATATTTTCCCAGTTCCTTTTACTATAATTGAAGATAAGGCAAATTTACATGATCATTAAACCCCCAGTGTTTCAGTATATTCTATTTTGCTAAGATATATTTTATTTAATATTAATGAATAAAGTTACTTCAATCTTAAGAAGGTTATAGTGACATTAGCAATTTCAGATGTTCAGGTGTGAGTGGAATGTCCATATGATTCGAAAATGAAAGTAAACTCAAAACACCCACTTTACATACACTACAATGACATGTGATTACTACACACAAGTTTCAAACCCAACCCACACATTCATTACACAGCCATTCATCTCAATTTCCAACCTCAGTCTGCCTTTCTCTTTATTTTTCTTAAAAGCACATGGATGATTTCTTCCACATATATGGCACTTGACACAGAGACCACCTTGGGGGTATATTGAGGAAACCAGATAATTCCTTTAATTTTTTATAACCCCTTCTTCACCAGGTTGATTCTCACTCTTATTTTAAATTGCTTGCTCATTAGTTCCTTGTAGAATATTGTCAATGCAATGAACCCAGTATTAACAACTTAATAGTATACAGTGCAATAATGCTTACAAAAGACAAAAAGACACGTTACCTCACAAGTGATTTTCTTCAACCTGTTACTGTTTACCATATGTTTACTAAAGAGTTGTTGGCTGTGCAAATAACTGTATCTATACCAGCCATATGCGCTTTTATAAATGATAATAGTCATTAATATGATATATATTTGCCACCACGAGTGAACCAAGAATATCCACTCATTACTATATAACTTGATCTTATTTGGCAGATATATCAGCAATTATACTGGTTATAAACTTTTTAGTCTAAATTATAATTATGTTGTATCTATTATCTCATAGTATGACATAATTATGATAGTGGTTGCTTTGTTAGAAAAGTTAGAAATGAAAAAAATCAGCATTTGCAGGATGTGGACTTGTAGGGTGAACCATTTAATATACTGGTTACTTTATAATTTATTTGATTAATTGGTTATAATTGTTGCCATTTCACTTGGGTATCAAATATAGTTAATGTGTTGTCAAAAACTAAGTTGTATAGACTCAACAGCATACACACAGGATGTTAGACAGTAAACTGGTTTTATTTTTAGTATATATCCAGACACTATACCATTTCTAATGAGTAATTATGGTTATAGACATGTGTGGTTAGGATATGATTCCCACAACTACATAACCCCACTTAGAGTCTAAATGCTACCACTAATTGATCTACCCACTATCAATTTCCATAGTCAGGTCCTATATATAATTATCTCTTAAAACAGGGACAGCATTCCCAGGCAACAGGCCTTGTACTGGTAATGCAGTTACACGGGAGACCAGCCTTTATAGCAATGCACCAATTAGTACACCAAGGGATACCCCATATACATAGTACCCTGAGCACCCAATATAGTGGAGAAGAGTAATCTAGTATCAAGTGGTAAAATAATAGTGGCTCTATAGAGCTAGACAGATATAGTCCATTATACTAGTACATATGGCAGGTATATATACATATACATTTATATGCAGATGGTAAATGGTAACAGGTTGATGAAAAACAACCTTTATTTTCCTATTTCTTAAGCATTATTGTACTATATGCTGTTAAGAATTAAATAAAGCCGCATTTTTAGCAAAATGTAATATCTTGAAGCACTGGGGATTTAATAATCAAGTAAACCTTGCCTTATAATAGGACTAGAGTGCATTGATAATAGAAATAGATAAAATATGCAAAACTATGGTAATATCCATGAAAACAATTCTCTTAATAATCTGCAAACTAAATACAAATCAGTATCAGATTTGGTAATAATGT
Source organism: Discoglossus pictus (assembly GCA_027410445.1). Lineage (NCBI taxonomy): Eukaryota > Metazoa > Chordata > Amphibia > Anura > Alytidae > Discoglossus > Discoglossus pictus. The sequence continues at coordinate 96,304,282 of CM050170.1, read as the reverse complement.
AATAAAAAGTTAATTTAATCAAATTAGGTTGCTCAATATAGAATTTTATACATCACATTATTTTCATTTAGACTAAATATAGTTTGAGTGTTTTAATATATATTTTTTGTTTATTGGTGAGGTTATAAAAAGTGTAAAAAAAACTGAATATCCTCCCAAAAACAATATTCAGTTCAGTTTATCTATAAGTGTCATTTTAATACATTTTTATTCCATGAATAAGAATTATATTACAAATATAGGACCCTAATATTTATAATCTGTTTATGAAGAGCTTGAACTGATAATGTGCAAAATGATTTTACACAGCTTAATAATCAATAATTACAGCCTTTAATGTTTAACTGTTGTATTCAGTTTTGTTTAACTAATAATTGATATTATTATTTATTTGTGAAGGGGTTAGAGATCAAGAAGAATGGGGAGGAGCAGTAGACATAGATAAGATCTGTATTAACGTCTGTTAACGAATAGCCCCTTGACAGTAGAACTGAATGGCAGAGTCAGGCTCCATAGGATAACCTGCCCCTCATACTACAGACCGACAAAAGGTATAAAATGGAATCCTATATGGTACATTAAGATTTTTCTAACATTTTTATATTCCTTCCTTGCACACCTGCTAATGTTGGTATTTATTTGTATACTACAGAGGCCTTTTAAACCTACATTTTATTATTTGTCATCTGATTGGATATAATAAATGTAATTCCATGTCTAAATCCTGTAGAATCTATTTTGGTGGAAATGTCTGACTTCTTTGACATAGTTTATCCATCATCATGTTGAGTATCTCT